>OLKM01002844.1:36102-40074 GCA_900291075.1 Melanogrammus aeglefinus | reverse complement strand
TGCTTAATGAGCTAACGTGCTAATGTCTCTAACGTGCTAATGTTGCTACCCTGCTAATGACGCTAACGTGCTAATTTTACTAACGTGCTAATGTCGCTAACATGCTTGTGTTGCTAGCGTGCTAATGTTGCTAACGTGCTTATTTTACTAACGTGCTAATGTTGCTACCGTGTTAATGTCGCTAACGTGCTAATTTTACTAACGTGCTAATGTCGGTAACATGCTTATGTTGCTACCAGGTTAGTGGCTGCTCCAGTCTGCTAATGTTGCTACCGCGCTAATGTCCCTACCGTGCTAATGAATGCTCACATGGCTAATGTCGCTACCGTGCTAACGGCTGCTCGAGTGTGCTGTTTGTACTGACTGTTGCTTTTGTATGTTGCTTTGGCTGGTAAATCAGGCTCATGTCGTTGTGATGCTAACAAAGCTAAAAACTCCTAATAATACCAAGCATACTAAATTGAATTGTAGAGAGAGAGAGACAGAGAGAGCGAGAGATGCTGACGTCTAGGTGCGAGAGATTGTGGGCATGCGAGCTGGGGAAGATAATGAGTGAGCAACAGGGAACAGGACAGATGGCAGAGGAAGAGAGAGTGGAGAATACCACACTGATTGTACTGAGATGGAGAACAAGAAACCGCTGAGCTTGAGAATAGGGCGTGATAAGAGCTGAACTGAAGAGAAGAGACCTCTAGGCAACAGCTAGCATGTTAGCCTAGTTCCAGCTACCATGTTGAGAGAGAGAGAGAGAGAGAGAGAGAGAGAGAGAGAGAGAGAGAGAGAGAGAGAGAGAGAGAGTGTTGACGTAGTTGTAGCTAGCTTGTTTACCTCGTTCCAGCTAGCATGTCTAGGTATTTCTAGCTAGCATTTTTACCTAGTTCAGCTAGCATGTTATCATAGCTCCAGCTAGCAGGTCTAGCTAGATCCAGCTAGCATTTTAATGTAGTTACAGCTAGCACGTTAACGTAGTCCAAGCTAACATGTTTGCCTAGTTCCAGCTAGCCTGTATTTATAGTTCCATATCAAGGTATTTAAAAAAACAGTTGAAGCTATTTTTTTTAATCAAAAATATAGACAAATCTGAGGCCCCATTGGTTGGGGATAGGCAGGTCCCCAAAAGAAAGAAAGAGAGAGAGAGAGAGAGAGAGAGAGAGAGAGAGAGAGAGAGAGAGAGAGAGAGAGAGAGAGAGAGAGAGAGAGAGAGAGAGAGAGAGAGAGAGAGAATGTTGAAATGTCATGAAAGACGTTTAATTAAAAATGGAAGATTTCAAATGTTGGGGGGGGGGGGGGGGAGGTGGGGGGATGGGATGGAAGAAAAAAGGCTGAGAGAGTCACATCTGGGCTTGAATATGAGGAGCAGATAAACAAAGCAATGCCTGGGGGGAGGGTGAATGGATGAATGTGGTGAATGATTGGATGGAGACAAAAGAAAAATAACTATTAGCACTAGGAAGGTCTGGGGACCGGAGATAAAGAGAGAGAGAGAGAGAGAGAGAGAGAGAGAGAGAGAGAGAGAGAGAGAGAGAGAGAGAGAGGAGAGAGAGAGAGAGAGAGGAGAGAGAGAAGAGAGAGAGAGAGAGAGAGAGCGAGAGAGAGAGGAGAGCGAGAGAGGAGAGGAGCGAGAAGAGAGGGAGAGAGAGAGAGAGAGAGAGAGAGAGAGAGAGAGAGAGAGAGAGAGAGAGAGAGAGAGAGAGAGACAGAGAGAGAGAGAGAGAGAGAGAGAGAGAGAGAGAGAGAGAGAGAGAGAGAGAGAGAGAGAGAGGAGAGAGAGAGAGAGAGAGAGAGAGAGAGAGAGAGAGAGAGAGAGACAGAGAGAGAGAGAGAGAGAGAGAGAGAGAGAGGGACAGAGAGAGAGAGACAGAGAGAGAGAGACGAGGTAAAAGGTAATTATGAAGGTGCGAGAGAACGACAGTAAAGGGAAGGATATGATGGGGAATAGTGTAGTGTAGCGTAGTATAGTATTAGTACATGAGCTGAGCATAGTTCTATAAAGCTGAACAAAGTATAGTATAGTGTAGTATAGAAGCTGAGCATAGTATGGGCAGTATTGATATTGATGATACTGGTATTTTGGACTGATGGTTTCCCACTGGCTAAAATCCTTTATTATTCTGTGTGTGTGTGTGTGTGTGTGTGTGTGTGTGTGTGTGTGTGTGTGTGTGTGTGTGTGTGTGTGTGTGTGTGTGTGTGTGTGTGTGCGTGTGCGTCTGCATGTGTAGGACTATACTATACTACTCTCAGCTTGTATACTACATTACGGTATACTATACTACGCTTAGCAACTCTACTTTACGAAACTATGCTCAGTCTGTGTACTACAGCATGCTATGCTGAACTACGCTCAGCCACTATGCTGCACTCATCTTGTATACTTCATACACTGCGCTGTACTGAGCTGTGTTAAGCTACTGTTGTGTTCCTGGTGTAGGAGGAGATCGAGAGTGAGAAGCAGCAGCACGAGGCCAGGCTCCTGTCCATCCGGACGGAGGAGAAACAGAGGATGGACAAGATGGCGGACGACCTCGACCTGAAATGGACGGACGCGTTGCGGTAAATGTTACCTTGATCGAGATCCAAATATAGCACACAGTATACAGACAAACGTAAAATGAATTACACATAGCTCACATGTGTGCTCAATGGTGGAAATATGTACAGATGTTGGCTGCAATATGTCCAAAGGCTGGAGGAATATCTTGCCTCCAGCCTTGTCTTAACAGTGCACATTTTCAGATCTGTATATATATTATATATAATATTATATTAATATTAATAATGCCATGTACTGGAGATCCTTAGGTTGAGAGTTCGAGTCCTGATTAGAGCATTATGAACAAGCTGAACATGACATTCTGTCATTGCCCCTCATTTAAGAAACACAACATTGAACAGCACCTGAAATTCATCAGAATCAACATTCTGGCTCATTAGTTTCCAATAATCGGTCTGCCAAGACACAGTATGGCATTTAGGGGAACTTCTTCATTAACCATTCACCCTTCATAATTAACTCTGTCATATTTATATTTCTTCCGTTAAGGCCTATTTAGGGTCGTTTTAGACGCAGAGACGTAAGCACGTAATTTACACAAGGGACTTGTTTTAGACACGTTTTGATTTACGGTCCCCGTAAGGTTCCTTAAGGATTGCGCGTGTTGCAAGGGGATTCTCCGCCAGAACAGTAGGGGGAGCAACGAACGAATCTGTTGGCGTGGAAGTGGATATCGTAGCGGAAGAAGAGTAGCAGTAGCTTTAGGTTAGCGGTCTTTTTCCACACTCTGAGTCTGAACGATGTTAAGGTTGAGTCGAAGACAGTTGAGGGAGCTGAGAGCTGATAAGCATTGAAAAGCAACATGATTTATATTGGGAAGGAGGAAAAGGATCGAGAGAACTTTTACGGAGACGGAAGACGGAGATGGGATGTGCGTCCATTGATTGATGTGGTTAGCTGGCCAATCACAGTCCTTGCGAGCTGCGTAGGGCCGTAGTGTTTTAGTCGCATAGTCAGGAATTTGGGCCGACGCACTTAAGCACGTAAGGGGGGATATTTTACTGCGCAAGGGGGGGTTATGTATCTTACGTGCTTACGCGTTACGTCTAAAACAGAGCATATATCGGCCTTTAGTTTCCTTGACTACAAATGTTTAATTTCCCCAGAATTTCAAAGATTGTTCAGGCATATGCTTTGAAGAAAGCCCTTAATTCACTGGAGAAATATGTGCTTTGAGTTTTCTGGATGTTGTGTGATTATCAATAGTCATTTGGACCACGTCAATGAGGCTGCAGTCCAGGTTCGTCACTGGCTCAACGGGACACTGCCCTGTACTGGTGATGCTTAGACAATTATGAACATGCTGAATATCACATTGGGCCATTGCTCTGCAGCCCAGTCACCTGATACCAGAGGCACAGCGTGGCGATAAGGGGGACATCTTTCCTTCATAATTATGTCCTATTTATACATCTTCCATT
>OLKM01002844.1:28602-31102 GCA_900291075.1 Melanogrammus aeglefinus | reverse complement strand
ATTATTTCCTGTTTGAAGATTTTCCTATTGAAACATCTGCATATCTTTTAAGTTCAATTAACAGTTCTGCAGGTAGGCCTTAGGGCTCTTTTGAGACTTAAGTCATCCTTCACGACAGATCAATTTGTTCACCAAGTGTCACTACATCACAAAAAGGCTAAATGCTACATATACTTGTCAGTTAAACAGATACTGAGTACAAGTTCTGTTTGCTGTTTCTTGCAGGTCATGAGTTTGGTTGAGGAGTGTAGCTGGCTGGCTTCCTCATACGTGGTATACATACATGTTGCACATACACGTATATGAAAATGCATATCTATTCAGACCTGTAATTCATGTTGTAGACTTTTTCACACAACTATAGATAAAAAATAATAATTAAATTCTCTATTTATGGTTTCATAATGACTGAGTCACCGTTAAAACAAATGAGTTTCAGCTCTAATGCTGCTACTGCCTGTAATATGTTTCTATTTAGATTATTTGTCAGGATATTTTGTTATTATTGTCCGAGTCTGGTTTTAACTAATGCTGGGCTTACACCAAAAGATTTTCACAGTCACAGACTAAAGACTGCAAGAAAGAATTTAGCGTTGGATCAAGTGTGATATTTAACAGGGGTTTTGTAGATCTGGGGGGTGGCGATGCAGCGACCACAGGAGGTCTGTTAACTTCCTGTTCGGGTTTCCCATCTGTCTTGTCAGCAGCACAAGAGACACAAACTTGAAAAACAAAAACTGCTTTTTACAGTGCTGTACTATTATTCGGATGTATGTACTTGATTAAATTGTTTTAATCAAGTACATACAGGGTTCTTCCCGTTCATCTCGTCCCACCCCTAGTGCTGATAATGTAGTGGGCTGGTCTGGACAGAAAATGCCAGGGCTGAATTTCTGTACCAGTCCACCCCTGCCTTAGCCACATTACAATCACTGAAAGAGATATACAACTTTTACATCTGCATACCTGAAATGACGCAGATACATTTATACATAAATATAACAATCTATATATATAAAATAAGAATATTATATTAATGTGTTTACAAAATATGACAACAAAATCGACAAGAATCATAAAACTTTTGGGTAACAATTATCGAGCCGAAATGACAATAAAACAAACAGGATAAACGCTTATAAATAAAAAATTATAATAAAATACGTATGTATCTACAATATATGACAACAAATCGACAAAATCATACAACTTTTAGATTACCTTTTATCCAGCTGAAATGACACAGACACATACAGCATACACACGAATATTTAAAAATAATAATATTATATTCATGAGTTTACAAAATATGACAACAAACCAACAAATTCATACAACCTTAAGATTACATTTATCTGAAGAGAGTCAAAGACATACGCTGAGATCCAATATATAAACAATATTATATCAAAATAGTAATAATATATGACAACAAACTGACAAAGATATAAAAAATTACATTTAACCATCTGAAAAGACTCAGACAAATACACAAGATATATGCTGAAATACAATATATGAACAATATTAAATGAAAATAGTATATGACATTAAAGTGACCAAGTTATACAACATGACACAACTACATGAACTCAAACGTAACACAACATGAACAACACAAAGGACATGGCGTTTGTGTTGTGGAACGCTTCCTTCTGAAGGACGACTGTACTCTGTGCCACTCCCGTTGCCCCTGGCGACGGAGTGGCAGGACGATCTCACCTCCGTCGCCGACGGGGGCACGTGGCTGCTGGGTTCTTATCTGGTTTCTAAAGGAGAGAGGGCCACTTCCTTCACTGTCCAACGTGGCGGTTTAGCTCAAAAGGGATCATGAGTCTGTGAGCGTTGCGCTTGCTAATTATTTGTGTGTGTGTGTGTGTGTGTGTGTGTGTGTGTGTGTGTGTGTGTGTGTGTGTGTGTGTGTGTGTGTGTGTGTGTGTGTGTGTGTGTGTGTGTGTGTGTGTGTGTGTGTGTGTGTGTGTGTGTGTGTGTGTGTGTGTGTGTGTGTGTGTGTGTGGTTTTTCTATGTGTCTGTTTCATGTGTGTGTGTCCCTCTATGTGTGTGTGTGTGTGTGTGTGTGTGTGTGTGTGTGTGTGTGTGTGTGTGTGTGTGTGTGTGTGTGTGTGTGTGTGTGTGTGTGTGTGTGTGTGTGTGTGTGTGTGTGTGTGTGTGTGTGTGTGTGTGTGTGTGTGTGTGTGTGTGTGTGTGTGTGTGTGTGTGTCTCTGTTTCAGTTTTGTTGCGGGGATGTAAATATTTAATGTGTGTTTTCAAACCGACTTCCGTTCATTCACTTTTTTATTCTATTTGTATTTATTTTTGGTTTATTTGAAAGTGACAATGCACATGAATTTAAATCTTTTGTGCCAGTTAGCAAAAAAGGCAAATTTCATCTGTAGTCCATTGGCAGGTCAACACATCATCACGTTACAATAATAAGAAAGAATACACATATAAACACGCACACACTCACCATTACACGTGTAACACACACACACCCA
>OLKM01002844.1:21102-23602 GCA_900291075.1 Melanogrammus aeglefinus | reverse complement strand
GGAGAGAGGGGGGAGGAGGAGAGAGGGGAGAGAGGGGAGGAGAGAAGGGAGGAGAGAGGGGGGAGGAGGAGAGAGGGAGGAGGAGAAGGAGAAGGCCATGTCCTTTTATTGTTTTAATGATCTCTCTCTTTATCTGTCTCAACGCCGTCCCTCCCCCCTCCCTCCCCCTCTCTCTCCCCCTCCTCCCCTGCCCTCTCTCCATCCTCCCTCCTCTCTCACCCCACTTCCCCCCCCCCGTCCTCTCCCCCCCTCCCTCCCCTCTCTCTCGCCCCTCTGCCCCTCCCCCCCTTCTCTCTCCCCCCCCTCCCCCCCCCCTCTCCTCCTCCTCCTCCTCTCTTCCCCCTCCTCCCTCCCTACTCCCCCTCTGCCCTCCCTCCCCCTCTCTACCCTTCTCCTCTCCTCCCTCTCTCCCCTCCATCCCCCTCTCTCCCTTTCCCCCTCTCTCCCCCCTCCCTCCCCCAGCCTCCCTGCGCTCGGAGCTGAACCACCTCCACGCCACGGCGGTGGAGCACCTGAAGCAGATTCACCTGAAGGAGAACAGTGTGGCCAAGAAGGAGCTGGACAACACGCTACACCACAGCCACGAGCAGGTACTACACCTCTACTACACCTCTACTACTACTATACTAATACCACTATACTACACCTATACTACACCTAAACTACCACTATACTATCACTATACTAATACCACTATACTACACCTATACTACCACCTAATACTACCACTATACTACCACTATACTAATACCACTATACTACCACTATACTACACCTCTACTACCACTATACTAATACCGCTATACTACAACTCTACTACACCTATACTACACCTCTACTACACCTCTACTACCACTATACTACCACTATACTACACCTATACTACCACTATACTACCACTATACTAATACCACTATACTACACCTCTACTACACCTATACTACAGCTATATTACCACTATACTACCACTATACTAATACCACTATACTACACCTATACTACCACTATACTAATACCACTATACTACAGCTATACTACACCTATACTACAGCTATACTACAGCTATACTACTATACTACACCTATACTACCACTATCCTGGTCGTACGATACTACTACTATACTAATACCACTATACTACTGCTAAACGTCTACTTCTACTATACTACTCTACTACCTCTATACTATCACTGGTGTTTTGGGCCGTTCAGAAGACGAGGTCAGTCCGACTCGCGACTTGATGATTGCGTTTCTTCTACCGTCCAAAAAAAGAACCAGACTGTCCTCTTGATTAAGACAATATTACTAGGAAACAAATAAACCTTTATAAGCAACGACTAAACTTTAATAACAACGAACTAGACTTAATGAGGGCGCGGTCTAAAGACTTTTTTAAACCTCCTTCTCTTCCCTTGACCTTCAGTGTCTGACGAACACACACCTGTCCTCATATTACCTGGGCGCTGCAAAAACCCGCACACAGACCCCTACAGGTCAAAGGCAGGAAATACATCCCCAGCCTGCACTTTAGCTGCAGTCACATGCGCCTGTCTTTTCCACGTGGACTGTTCCCCACATCTTGGCGAGGACATCGTATTGTCATCAATAATTAAATACCAAAAAGTCTACTACTACTTAACTACTATACTCCTGCTATACTCCTGCTTTACTCCTGCTTAAGTCTGTCTGCCCCCCCCCCCCCCCCCCCCCCCTCCCTCCCATCAGGAGCAAGAGCTGCTGGGCCGTATCTCGGCACTGCAGGGCGACGTGTGTAGCCGTAGCAACCGCATCACGGCTCTGGACCACGAGATCCACTCGCTGAACCAGACCATCGACACGCTGACCCGGGAGCTGGAGCTCAAGGGCAAGGAGGTGCTGAGGGTCCGCAGTGAGAGCAGCCACCAGATCAGGTGGGGGTCTCTCTCTCTCTGTCTCTGTCTCTCTCTCTCTCTCTCTCTCTCTCTCTCTCTCTCTCTCTCCTCTCTCTCTCTGTCTCTGTCTCTCTCGTCTCTCTTCTCTCTCTCTCTCTCTCTCTTCTCTCTCTCTGTCTCTGTTCTCTGTCTCTGTCCCTGTCTCTCTCTTCTCTCCTCCTCTCCTCTCTCTCTCGTCTCTCTCTCTCTCTCTCTCTCTCTCTCTCTCTCTCCTCTCTCCTCTGTTCTGTCTCTCTCTCTCTCTCTCTCTCTCTCTCCTCTCTCTTCTCTCTCTCTCTCTCTCTCTCTCTCTCTCTCTCTCTCCTCTCTCTGTCCCTGTCTCTCTCTTCTCTCTCCTCTCTCTCTCTCTCTCTCTCTGTCTCTCTCTCTCTCTGTCTCTCTTTGTCTGTCTCTCTCTCTCTTCTGCTCTCTCTTCTGTCTCTCTCTGTCTCTCTCTCTCTGTCTCTCTCTCTCTCTCTCTCTCTCTCTGTCTCTCTCTGTCTCTCTGTCTGTCTCTGTCTCTCTCTGTCTCTCTCTGTCTCTCTCTGTCTCTCTCTCTCTCTCTCAGACCAGTGGGAAGTATTTGGAAGT
>OLKM01002844.1:0-20689 GCA_900291075.1 Melanogrammus aeglefinus | reverse complement strand
GTGAAATTACAGTAGGTAATTTGCGGGGGAATTTTTACCTACTTTTTTACTGACATGGCGCATTCGCACGGGATTAAGATCACCGACGTCCTCCGCAATTATTACAAATTACCTGAGGTCCCCAGGTAAAACTAATCCCGTGCGAATAGGGCTAAAGTCAGCAATAACAGTAAGTGATATCAGTGACTGCGTCTCAATTCAGGGAGCGCATCCTTCGAAGGGATCGACACCTCTCTGCAACGCGTCCATTTCAACTCCGTCACCTCGAAGTCTCCTTCAAAAGCAGCCCTTCTTTTCCGAGGTTTGAAGGGTCCCCCGGCTGGGTCCTTCACGGCCCCGCGTGTCCCAGGAGTCATTGCGCGTTGGATTTTTTTCCGGAATGGCGGCAGTTGCCGTCAAATTACATATTTAATGACAAGGTTAAAACATTGTCATTAAACTATGTAAAAACGACGTCATTTCTTTTCCGACATTAAACTTAAGCGACTATTTTAAACGTGTAACTTTATTGTCAAAGTTCAATGACATAAACACGAGGCACGAGCCATATGACGTGAAACTAATCAACGTTATATTTTATATAATGGTTATATAATGGCTCCATCCTTCTCCTCCGCTGTCAGGGTTGCTAGGTGACAGGAGCGTCCCGTCGTCACGCAGGGTCAAGGGTGTTAACGGCTTGTTACGCAAACTCGAAATGCTCCGTAGGGCAGACCGGCTCGTTTTTAAAAAACGTTGGTTGGGCCTTCGGTCCGGCCGTCACGGTCTACGAAGGCCACTCCTTCATGGGCCGCGTCCCTCGAAGGATGCGTCCCCTGACTCGAGACACAGCCAGTGAGGAGATCTCTCTCCCAGCGGGTGGTCCAACCTGCTGACCACTGATTGGTCAACGAGCAACAGGTGTGCAGCCTCCCCCAGCCCCAGCGTCCAATCAGAGTCAGACCAGGGGAGGCTGCTGAGACCAGACAGCATCAACGTGTGTGTGTGTGGTGTGTGTGTGTGTGTGTGTGTGTGTGTGTGTGTGTGTGTGTGTGTGTTGTGTGTGTGTGTGTGTGTGCGTTGTGTATTGTGTGTTGTGTGTGGTGTGGAGTGTTGTGTGTGTGTGTGTGTGTGCTGTGTATTGTGTTCCTGATGTGGGTGTGCCTTTGGATCGTGTGTGTGTGTATTATCTTGATCTGGGGTGTTCCTTGGATCGTGTGTGTGTGTGTATATCATGATCTGATGTTTTTTTGTGTGTGTGGGTGTGTGTGTGTGTGTGTGGACATAAGATGTTAAGGGTCGATCTCAACAGTGTTCTGATGACTTGCCTGTCTGCGTGAATTCTCTCTCTCTCTCTCTTTGGTTCTGTCTCTCCCTCTCTCTACCTGTGTGTGTCCATGTCTCACTCTCCCTCTCCCTCTTCCTCTCTGTGTCTTACTCTCTCTCCTGGATGTGTCTCTCTCTCCCCCCTTCTCTCTCCCTCTCTCTCTCTCTCTCTCTCCCTCTCCCTCTCGCTCTCTCTCTCTCTCTCTCTCTCTCTCTCTTTCTCTCTCTCTCTCTCTCTCTCTCTCTCTCTCTCTCTCTCTCTCTCTCTCTCTCTCTCTCTCTCTCCTCTCTCTCTCTCTCTCTCTCTCTCTCTCTCTCTCTCTCTCTCTCTCTCTCTCCTCTCCTCTCTCTCTCCTCTCTCTCTCTCGCTCTCTCTCGCTCTCTCTCTCTCTCTCTCTCTCTCCCTCTCTCTCTCTCTCTCTCTCTCTCTCTCTCTCTCTCTCTCGCTCTCTCTCTCTCTCTCTCTCTCTCTCTCTCTCTCTCTCTCTCTCTCTCGCTCGCTCTCTCTCTCTCTCTCTCTCCCCCCCAGGGCCCATGAGCAGGACCTGGGTAAGAGACATGAGCGTGAGCTGGGGGAGCTGAGCGGGGCCCACCACAGGGAGACACACATCATGTTGGCCGACTTCAACAAGGCCCAGGAGGCCCTGAAGGACAAGATCTCCGCCCTCCAGATACTGTGAGTTATAATATAGATCTATAGATATAGATACTGTGAGTTATCATATAGATCTATAGATATAGATACTGTGAGTTATCATATAGATCTATAGATATAGATACTGTGAGTTATCATATAGATCTATAGATATAGATACTGTGAGTTATCATATAGATCTATAGATATAGATACTGTGAGTTATCATATAGATCTAGAGATATAGATACTGTGAGTTATCATATAGATCTAGAGATATAGATACTGTGAGTTATCATATAGATCTAGAGATATAGATACTGTGAGTTATCATATAGATCTATAGATATAGATACTGTGAGTTATCATATAGATCTATAGATATAGATACTGTGAGTTATCATATAGATCTATAGATATAGATACTGTGAGTTATCATATAGATCTAGAGATATAGATACTGTGAGTTATCATATAGATCTAGAGATATAGATACTGTGAGTTATCATATAGATCTAGAGATATAGATACTGTGAGTTATCATATAGATCTATAGATATAGATACTGTGAGTTATTATATAGATCTAGAGATATAGATACTGTAGGCTGTTATCATATAGATCTATAGATATAGATACTGTGAGTTATCATATAGATCTATAGATATAGATACTGTGAGTTATCATATAGATCTATAGATATAGATACTGTAGGCTGTTATATAGATCTATAGATACTGTAGGCTGAGTTATCATATAGATATAGATACTGTGAGTTATCATATAGATCTATAGATATAGATACTGTAGGCTGAGTTATCATATAAATATAGATACTGTAGTCTGAAATAAATATGTAGATATATACTGTAGGCTGAGTAACCTTCAATGTGGAGAACTCATATATAAATTAGGCATACATATCTATAAATATCTATATAGATATATACCGTATGCTTGCCTTCAATATGAAGATATCTGTATGTATGTATTTATATCTATATTTATTTATTATATATATTTACACATGTAGTTATTTATTTATATATTATTTATTATATCTATACATATGTATAAATTTTTTTCTATATATATTTTCTATATATATGAAATATTTCTTAATATACATACCCTAATATATATTTTATTTATTATACACACATTTTATTTATTAATTGATATTGATTGATGAACAGATGGTAGTATTCCGAGTGTGAAGCAGACCTGGCTGAAACGCTGCCACCTAGGCGTCTGACGCTGGTACTGCAGGCCACAACACATCCTTTAACAGTGTGTCCACCTGCCCTGTTTCTCACCCGTACCCCTGCCCCTCCACCTCAGCTAGCTCCAACATAGCTTCCCCTAACAGTACGTACATGTGTGTGTATGTGTGTGTGTGCCTGTGTGTGTGTGTGTGTGTGTGTGTCTGTGTGTGTCTGTGTGTGTGTTTATGTTTGTGCCTGCATGCGTCTCTCTCTCTCTCCCTCCCTCCCTCCCAGGCTCGAAGGCACGGAGGACAAGTTCCGGAACCGCGAGAGCCGCCCGGAGGACCTGGCCGCGATCGCCGAGCTGCGCGCCATGGTTACGGAGCGAGAGACGCTGGTCAAGAAGTTAGTGGTGCGTAGAGACACTACCGGGCGCCGGCACAGGTGGGACGGGTACAATGCCGAATAAGAGGGAGCAAAAGCCCCCCCCCCTTCCAACCTACCACCCACCTCCACGTAGCCTCAGCTAACCAGGGATGCCAGACAGCTAGCCGCAGCTAACGGAGCTGGCCGGAACTAACGTTAGCTAGCCGGAGCTAACAGAGTTAGCGGAAGCTAATGTAAGCTAGCTAGCGTCACACGCACCCCCTGTTCAGGAAGTAGTCTAACCAACACCCCCCTCTTTTTTTTCTCTCTCTCCCTCCCTCCTCGCTCTTACTCTCTCACCCTTTCTTGCAATTTAATTTCGTTTTTATTTTTTTTGTCTCTTTTCTCTCTCTCTCTCTCTCTCTCTCTCTCTCTCTCTCTCTCTCTCTCTCTCTCTCTCTCTCTCTCTCTCTCTCTCTCTCTCTCTCTCTCTCTCTCTCTCTCTCTCTCTCTCTCTGTTTTGGTGTCATTTGACTCAGTAATATGGTAAAAAACTTTTTGTTTTTTGAACATAACCCATTTTAATAATCCAAAACTGGAATAATAATGTGTTAATTTCGATTTTTATTTCATTTTTTGTCTTGCATCATTTTAAAGATATTTTGTCACCCATTCAAGACACGTCAGGTTGTAATACAAACCTTTTCTATAAAGCTTTTCCTAAGTTTTGTTTTTTTATTATTTATACCCAAAGTAAAGGACACCATTTAAATTCCTCAACACTCTTTACTACACCCGTTTACCTGATGAAACGTTTACAGTCCTCACTTGCACCAATCACAACGGGAAACATCTGCAATCCTTATCCCCCATTGGCTGAATGACCGAAGGCATATTTTACGTCACAGCAAAAACACTAATTAATGAAATAAAATTGTTCTTCTAATTTTCTACATTGCTCCACCTACGGCCAACCTCATTGTTTTATTAATTAAATTCTCCTGTTATCGGATCCTTAAAAGTGACATATTATACCACCAGGTGTGAGTGTGATTAGCCCTAACAAGCCGTTTTGAAAATCTTCCTCTAGTGACATCCCAAGTGGGCGTGTCCACCTATTAAAGGGCCTTTATTAAATATTATACCACCGGGTGTGAGTGTGAGTAGCCATTACAAGCCCTTTCAAATACTGCCTAATTGTCAACGCCCACTTGTGATGTCCCTAAAGCACGTGAAAAGGCAGGTTTTCAAAACGGCTTGTAACGGCAAATCACACTCACACCTGGATCTAGAGACAACTAAAAGAAAACGAAGGCTGAAAGTGACAAATAAGTCTAAAAATAATGCCGTCTGTCTGGGCGAGTTTTCAAAAAACTATTTTTAGATGCAAGGTTTTACAAAGCCGTCCTGAAGTCACGATGTTTGGTCAGGTGCTGGGGAGGAAATGACGCGTTTAACGTCTTCCTGTCCCTTGTGTCACTTTACACTTAAGGCTTAGTTGTGGTTCCACGTTGACGCAATGCAAGGGGGTCTACGGAACCGTTACGTCCTCGAGGACCCTTCTTGCATACACCTCAAGGGCCTGACGTGCGCCTTCGAAAAAATGATAGCCGCGAGTCGAGGCGACGGCAGATGCAAGGGCTGTTATTGGTCCACTCACTAAAACCTGACGCAGAACCAGGTCCACACAAGCGTCGCAGCGTCTGCGTGGTCATTGCGTTGCGTCGACGTGGAACAATGACTGAGCCTTTAGAAGAGGCGTTTACATGCACTGCCATTGTTTTCTAACCTTATTAAACAAAAGGACGGAGTGTGTTGCATCGATTTATGTTACATGGAAATTCAGTTGAGCCATCACTCATTTGAAATCACTTTCATGATGATTCATCGCTGTGCATCACATGTCATCCACTTTATCATTGCACTTTTGGTAGTTGTAGTTTTTCTTTTAAATGTATGTATGTGTGAATAAGTGCCACAAGCGATAGGGTTAGGGTGATAAAGACACAAGTTTTGTCTTTTTCGAAAAAACACAATAAAAAATGCACGGACGTTACTATTTTGACCAGTTGTTTATATATGCAATACACTGTTATTTTTATACTTAAAAAAGCAAATCCTATGTGTTCATGTTTTAACAAATACTGTCAGACTTTTTATGAATTGGGACAACTTGTCTAAAAAAAAAAAAGGTTCTCATTAAAACACACATGCTGAAACTATCTGCCTTTACGACATCATTATTTCAGGGTTATGTATTTGACGCTATTGAATGTTTTCCAAATGCAATATGTTAGAACTACCAACAAAACAGTAACAACGCTCTCCATTTTTGGCTATACCCTAAACAAAACTAAACTCCCACCAGAACAAATTATGTTACTTGAATTAGTTTGAAGTATTTCCAATTAGGCCAAAATGTACTGTTAGGTGTGTGCTAATTAAATAGCTAAGTCTAAGCATATTTCATAATAACAGTCTCACGATGAAAGTGGTCTTGCACTGAGTCCGCAAAACGGCACTATTCCTGATCTGAAGGCTCGCTAACCACCATGCTACTCATACCCAGAGCTTTGCAGTGAAATGCGTCCTAATATTATATCTATTGCTAGCGTGTTTCTATGGTCTATAAACAAATTGGGGCACATGCAAATATTAGCTCTGCCAATTCAGCAGCGACGTCAGACTTCCATTTTGAGCTTACTGTAAGCATAGCATTGAAGAAGAACCGTTTCATGCTTGAATGCTACGCTAGCTATCCTAAGATCACCAGCTGTCTGAGTATGTTTGTTTTTTAGTTCATTCAAACATTTAACTCAACAGACTACTTTAAAATGGAGTTAAGTGATCAAGGTCCCACATTACACCACCAGGTGTGAGTGTGATTAGTCGCTAAAGGGCCTTTTGAAAATCTGTCTCTTCTGACATCACAAGTGGGCGTGTCCACTTAGATGTGTGCTGGATAGATCAGTCTACCAGCCTACCCAGTGGACTGCAGCAAACGTTGCTAATCTGTCCTTCATGCATCTTGGGGGACACGTCCACTTGTGTTGTCACTTGTGGCAATTTTTTTAAACGGCTTGTATCGCTCAAAACTGAAAAAAAAAAAAAAAAAAAAAGCTAATCACGCTCAAAACTGGTGGCATAAAATGTCATCCTTAAGAGTATTACAACTAAAGTTTGTGCGTTGTGCATGCAAAGTGCTCAATGTGTTAGATGTGTGTACACTTTAAAGAAAAGTTTGACGTTGTAACTTGGTGAGCAAACTAGCAAATAAAAAAACTCAAAAGTTTCCTAAAAACAAACTGTTTTCTGCTAGGATGACAAGAAGTTCTACCAGCTGGAGTTGGTCAACAGAGAGACAGGCTTCAGCAAAGTGTTTAACTCCAGTGCCAACGTTGGTGTGATCAACCCACTGGTCAAGGTGAGCCTCCATCTAGACGCCTGCTAGCTAGCTCTGTTCGGGAGCGTATCTATTTTCCCCGGGTCCTATGTACCCCGCTTTGTATGTGACCGGGGAACAAGGGTCCTGGGAGCAAATCTTTTTTCGTAGGATGGTAGGGGCAAGTACCGCCTTTTTAGCCTCTGATTCGCCTGTGATTGGTTAGAATGTCTCTTGGTTATGTTTGTTTCTCTTGGTTATGGTTAGGTTTAGGGTTAACCCTCACCCTAAACCTGACCCTAACCCTTTGCACCCGGGGAACATAGAACCAGGGGAACGGATGACCCCCTCTGGTCCCAAGCTAGATAGCTAGCTTTGTTCCCTCTCGAGGTAGGTGACCATCTCTACCTTCAGAAGACACATAGATATATATACTGACTAGATATCGCCTGAACATACGTCAGACTTGTGTTTGTGGTAATGATATCCAGAAAATTCAAGATCGATTTATAGATATTTATTTACTATCATTACCACAAACATGTCAGAAAAATCACCCCGCGGCAAGATGGCTTATTAAATGTGATATCTAGTCAGTATATTTATCTATGGACGCTAGCTAGCTAGCTCTGGTCACTCCAGAGGTTGGTGACCGTCCCTACCATGAGCTGAACACTATTTGGTGTTGTATGAGCACTGGGAATACCCTGTTTCATCAACAGGTTGGATATTAGCTAGATGTGACTAACTAGGTCAGCAGGTAGGAAGATGACACCTGAGGGTAAAACAAGTGCCTCAAATACTGTTAAAATATAAAATACTGTTACCACCTTTAAGGAAACAAACGTATCTTTTCGGAAACACCTTTTTTGTTGTAGTTGTGCTTCATTAAACATCACAACACAAATTGATTAGAATAGCGACTGATTGATGTTGATATTTCGGTTAGCCAGTCAGCTGGGTATTCTAACATAGAATAGCTTTGAATAGCTGTTGATAGACATTAAGTTGTTGGTCACAAGCAGGTGCCAGAATGCAGCAGAATGCGCCAAGGTAAACTTTATTTGGTTGTTTGTTGGTATTACGTCATTTCATAATTTAGGTAGCAGAAAGAGGGGATTTATTCAACAACTATCAATCGCTATCGTAAGACTAGCTAGCTAGCTATTGGACTTTGACTTTATCTGCGAAGATCAACTTCACTTCTAAGAGACTGTAAATGTGGACGTACAGTCCAGATGTATTATGTCGGAATGTTATAATAACTCAAGTAACATTTCTACAACCAGGCTATATTGAAAGGAAATCCCCAAATGCTGACTACCATTTCCTAAGGGAGAATTTTCTAAGGTTGTTTTTTTCTTGCCCTCCTGGAGGCAAGTGTCAGGGAGTTGTCATCAATATTTGGCCTGTTGAGCCCTTTGAGATAGTGCCAGTAGTTAAGGGCTATACAAATAAAATTGAATAAAATTACATGAAATTATATGATATGATTAGATATTCAATTAAATCGAATTTAATCTACCTTTGTTTCCCCTTTTCTTAGCCTTCCTGAAGCTATGAACATGTCCTCAACAACCGACAAATCAGAGGAGGCGCATGGAGAAAGAAATGAAGAAATACCAGTAAAACAGAAACAAGCGATTGTTGCATCACTGCACTCTCCGACAAAAAACAAACGTTGAGTCAAAAGACGTGTGTTCAGACAGAGAGCTAGTTTAAAGGTCCCATATTATACCACCAGGTTTGAGTGTGATCAGCCGTTACAAGCCGTTTTGAAAATCTGCCTCTTTTGACATCACAACGTCCACCTAGATGTATGACCGATAGATGAGCAATGTTTGCTAGAGTCCACTGAGTAGGCTGGTACACATATAGGCTACGTTTACACGATGACGGTCTGAACAGAAGACGCAAAAGTGGCGTCGCGTCTTCACTTTTTATTTCGTTTTCGGGAGGATATCTGCGTGCATTCGGTGACGCAAAAGTGTGTGGAATTCGATTGGGTATCCATTAGGGATGCACCGAAATGAAAATTCTTGGCCGAAACCGAAAACCGAAAATGAGGAAACCAAGGCCGAAAACCGAAAACCGAAACACCGAAAGAAATTATGCCAATTATTAGTACCATTTAGGGTTGCTTTTTCTTGTTTTCTTGTTTTATATTATAGATTAGGTAGCCTATCTATTAGGTGTGTGTGTGTGTGTGTGTGTGTGTGTGTGTGTGTGTGTGTGTGTGTGTGTGTGTGTGTGTGTGTGTGTGTGTGTGTGTGTGTGTGTGTGTGTGTGTGTGTGTGTGTGTGTATATATATATATATATATATATATATATATATATATATATATATATACACACACATATATATACACACATATATATATGTATATATATATACATATATATACACACAAACCTAATAGATGGGCTACCTAATATTGCATTGGAACACGCAAGACGGGTAACCATAACAACGCCGGGAAACAAAACCTGCGAAGCCCAACCCCTACGAGAGCTCCTCGCGCTACGGCCATCCGGAGGCGCACACAGAGCTTTTGGCCGTGATATACAATTATATTATACTATTATATATTGAAGTTATAAGAAAGACGCTGTCACCGAGAACTGGCCGCTGCCAGACGCTGTCACCGAGTGTGAGAGGAGAGTTGAAGATGGCGGTTGACCTAGTTTCAAAGTTTATATCGTTTATACTCGGTAATACCGGTGTATCAATCGTTGTGAAAATGTCCACACCGCGGCAACCCTAGTGCCATTGCATTTATGGCTATGACTGTGTACTAACTTCATTAAAATCAAGAATTGCAATGTTTGCAAATCGTTTTACGTGGGTCTTTCTCAGAAACATAGAAAAACGTCCACACCGCAGACATACTGGCGCTTATCCAGAGACAAGCGTGGGCTGGCCGCGCTTTTTGTTTGCGTCATCACAAATTTCTGTTTCGGCCGTCTTGTTTCGGTGATAAAAGTATTTCGGCCCGAAACCGAAAATGCGCTTTTGGGCCATTTTCGGCCGAAAATTTTCGGTGGCCGAAAATTCGGTGCATCCCTAGTATCCATGCCAGGAGGCTAGGTGGTGCTGTGATACACTATCACACAACACCGCCATGTCTGAGCGCATGCGTAGAATCTTACTTCTTCTCTTACCTACGCCGCGAAAACCAAAACATAATTACAGATCCTTCTCTGTTCAGTAATACTATCTGTACATATCCGGTACATTTCCTGGAAAGACTCCTGTAAGTTTATTAGAGCTGTCAGAGCAGCTTGACGGTCCCACGCATGACATGTTTGTTTATTTCCTTGTACTGCCACATGTATGTGACGTAAACGCAGACGCGACGTGAGCAGATCTGAGCAGAGTTTTGCGTCTTGGCAGTGTAGACGAAAACGCTACGGTGGAGCGTATTCAACTTTTCCACTCTGGAGGGTGGTTTCAGATTTCAGTTTTTAAGCCCCAAAAACGCCGTCACCGTTTAAACAAAAGGCACTTCCGATAAAATATTTTTTTGTTTTTACCCGCAAGCGTCCTCGTGTAAACGGGGCCATAGATGGATATATCCAGCACACATCTAGGTGGACACGCCCACTTTTGATGTCCTGGTGGCATAATATGGGATCTTTAAAAGGTGGATTTCCAAAGTAAGCTCTGTCTTCCTGTCAGATTGAATCGCATGATTTAGTGTGTGCACTGTGTTGTTGCTTTTTACAAGCAGACAAAACGTTCTAAAACATGTCAACATCCAAACTTTGTCGGTTAAGATCCACAGCTAAAGATAGATTTATGGTTACACGTCGACGCAACGCAAGGGGCTTTACGGACCCATTACGTCCTTGCGGACCCTCCTTGCGTCCCCCGCAAGGGCCTGACTTGCGCCTCCCAAAAATGTTAACCTTGTGTCAAGGCGATGCAGCAGCAAGGGCTGTGATTGGTCTCGCTAACTACATCATTTCCGGCCATTCGCTTTTCCGGTTCCACTTGCCTAAACACCGCCATTTTAATGTGTTAGTGTTTTGGTCGGACAAGGGAAAAGCCGGCAGGTAAACAAATAGGCTACAATGAGGCTAGCAACGATAGACGTCACATGAGTCTTGTTTGGTCGGTCAGTCTTTACAAAAAACATCGCCCCCCCCTAGCGGTTGGGGACGATGAATTGCACAGCGACACCAAGACCCAAAACGGAACCAAAACAGGATCGCGACTGCGTCAAAGCGACTGCGTAGTCATTCCGTTGCGTCAACGTGGAACCAAAAACCAACCTTTAGACTCTGTTTAGACGGAACCCTTCGTCGAAGCATGTGAGGACAGACGATGGTTAAGAAACAAAAAAATCCATTACTCTGTCAAAGCTGCTGTCTCTCCATTTTAGTGTTTCTCTTTTTACATTTTAAATGTCCCATGTTACACCACCAGGTGTGAGCGTGATTAGTCGTTAGAAGCCCTTTTAAAAATCTGCCCCCTCCTGTGTTTTAATGACATCACAGGTGGGCGTGTCCACCTTGCTGTGTGACGGATAGATGAGCAACGTTTGCTGCAGTCCACTACAGGCTGGTAAACTGATCCATCCAGCACACATCTAGATGGACACGCCCACTTGTGATGTCAGAAGAGCCAGATTTTCAAAACGGCTTGCATTGGCAAATCGAACTCAGACCTGGTGGAATAATATAATATTTAACATTACTCATGCACAATAATTAAAAAAAAACTGGCTCTAATCAGACACCCACACTAGAAACCAAGCTGATTGTTTCATTGCTACACAATATCTTTTCTTTATTGCACGTTCACTTTTTTAAACCGATTTCAATTCCAAAATTCTGAAAATCCCCTAAGTCATTCGCCTCACACTACTTTCTATCTGAATACATACAGTAACGTTTCTCTTGCCATCGATTTCACAATTTACCTTCCTTTAAAATAGAAGGTAAACTGATTTGTTGTTATCACTTAAAGTCATTATTAAATCCTAATAGCCTAGGGAGACCTATCACCTGCTACCATTTAGTTTGCTGGTCATGTGACCCAAATTAAAGCGGTCATTATCTTATCTGACGAGGTCATGAAGACATTTTTGAAGAGGAAACGTTTGAAGGTTTAGGGGAAATGTCACCAATTTATTTAAAGGTGACATATTATTCCACCAGGTGTCAGTGTGATTAGCGGTTACAAGCCTTTTTGAAGTTCTGCCGCTTCTCACATCACAAGTGGGCGTGTCCACCTTCTAGGTGGACACGCCCACTTGTGATGTCAGAAGAGGTTGATTTTCAAAACGGCTTGTAACCGCTAATCACACTGACACCTGGTGGTGTAATACATCACCTTTAACTCAGATTCCAGAACGCCATACTGAGTTTATCACCATAACAAAATGTGTCTAAAATATTTTTTTCCCATGAGCTTTACCTGAAAAGCACAGAAATATTAAGACTATGTTACTGAGTGGTTGTCTGATAGGAACACTTGTACATTTAAATTCATGATTTATAAAATGACTTCCATCAATCCTTTTGCCTTTAATACCTAAGCAGTAAAACTAGGCGGATATGATATCGAAACCTTAAATATTGTCAAACTTGTATAACATTAAATAAGTAAAAAAAGCTGCTAATAATTGTAGCATAACAATTTTTTTTATTTATTCATTAAAAGTGGATAAATCTTCTTGAAGGGAATAATTTAATATTTTGATTATTTATTTTATTTTATTCTTTCTGTTTGTAGACTTACAAGCGGTTAAACTAGGCACATCATTTGACACTTCTTAATTAAACTAACCAGTTTATTATCTTGCAACCAAGAGAGCAAATTCATGTGTTTTTTTTAATAGTTTCTTGATTTTGGAAGGGTTTTTCTGCACATACATATTTGAGAAAACAAACGCAAAAAAACGAATTCATCCATTTATGTGCAACAATTAAACTAAAATGCAAATAAACACGGGGCACGCTCCTCTGGACCAATTAGCCCTACCTTGAACACTGTGAAGTATCACAATGATTTAACATTGTGTTTTCCTACATACAAGCAATCAGCATCAAAGCCTATATGCATTGTACCTGTGTGAGACAACCCGGCAGAACCGCAGTGCTCAAAACATTATTCTCCAATCCAGTCAACTGCTGGCCAAACACCATACGTCACGCCACAACCTGATAATACATTTCTACGTTCAAAGACTTAGCCCCCGTTACTTTATTGTCAGAGAGTTTAGATTAAATTTCACATGAGAGAAATTTTGGTTTAAATTTTGGGAATATTCAAAACATTATGAAATATATACCTCAACTCAAGGAAAAAGGATGTATCTGCACTTGATAATCGATTAGGATTTTGGCATGTTCACAACGTCACTTTATTTTTTACTTGAACACACAAACTTAAAAGTTCTTCCATATCTAATCCTTGTAAATTAACCAAATGAAAACTAAATTATAGTAGTCTCCTGTTTACTATGCTAATGTGTGAATTTTCAATATATATTTTTTACTACTTTAAATCATTGTTTAGAAATGGCATTGTTTTTTAATGATCTGAATGGGCATTCATAACAAAACGTTGTCATGTTGCAGGAGTTTGCTCCAATAAATGTAAAAGTGCTGGAACGGTTTTTCTTCAGGAGGTGACAGTCCAAGTCATTTCAGTATATATAAACCAAGTCTTTCTTCAATATACTTTTGATTGTTTGTAATAAATAATATGCTTTGTTCACAAATGTGATATTTTTTTTGCAACCCTGCACAATATTATGTACAGTCGATTTTGTGACAAGTATACAATACAATAATAATGAAAATTCCTAGAATGATAGTGTTTATATTTATATCATGGTTTCTGTTCTATGTTATGAAATAGTAAAATCCTTAAACATTGAACCTGTTCACGTTCACGTGTGTGTGTGTGTGTGTGTGTGTGTGTGTGTGTGTGTGTGTGTGTGTGTGTGTGTGTGTGTGTGTGTGTGTGTGTGTGTGTGTGTGTGTGTGTGTGTGTGTGTGTGTGTGCGCATTATAATATGAATCTTGATTGAAAAAACGTAAGTTGTTAAGTCCGAAAAGTGTTTCACAAAGTAACTCAACTAACTATCGTGCACAACAGCCAAGGACAGTATGAACGGTAAAAGTGCAACTCAATTATCCTTTCCAATCAGTTTTGTCCACAAAACATCTAGAGACCCAGTGCTAAGCAGAGCTAAAGTTGGGTCAATTGCGTTTTTCATATAATTGCCATGTGTGCTCTATAGCTTAGCTTCAAAATGCTATGAAATGTTGCACAGGAAAGCGTACCGATGATAGCGACTCTATTTCCCTGCGTCACATCACTGCAATTCAGGGCAGAATATCTGTTGAATATCTTTTTAACTTCAAAAAACTAACCAAAAACACTTTCAACATCAGCTATCTCTGCAAAGCAAAACCGAATTCTGTGGGAAACACTGTAATGCGTACCGTAAACATTATGAAGTATAAACAACGTCCAACATGCTCATTATGTTTATTATGATTATTTTGACCACAGATATCAACACTCAAATTGTAAGTTAGCAAGTTAACGCATGTTACTTGCGGCTGTTATAACGTGGGATGTCACTGTAGGCAACATGTGGGATTCTTCTAATGGTACTTTTATCATACACATCAACCATATGAACCCAGTGCTGCGTTCCAATATCCACACTATCCACACTCACTATACGTAGTTTGAGTACGTAGGGCGTTCCAATTAAGATCGGGGCGAAAATAGGTGTACTAAAAAAAAGGTCAAACCGCTCAGTGTGGATAGATGCACACTCTTCATACTCAAGGGCAGCCATCTTGGCTACGTAGCGGAAGCGGCGGAGCCAGGCTGCACCAACGTTGGCGCATTTTACACAAAGCCTGCATTAATGGAGTAATTTTGTAGTTTTCATAGCTGTTCTAGCTTTTTATAGCTGCTAGGAGAGAGAGTTTACAGTTCAAAGCGGGATTTTTATTGCGGGGGAGGAGCCGCGGAGGCAGCCGCGAAGACTGACATCTGAAAATCAGAGCACTTGGTGAGTGCGGATAGTGTACTGCGTTTAAAGGGTAATTCCGGTGTAAAATGGATTTGGGATATATTTTGAATGATGACGAGTTGAAACATTCGTTTTGGAGCACATTAACCGCATAAAGACTCTTTCTTCAATTGGCTGTTTTAAGATGATTCCATCAAAACGCTATACGCTAGAAGGACACTAAGGACATTTTATACACACAATACCATCAGTAGACCACCCGTCAACGCAATTTTGTGTTTAAGACTCGATAAGTAGATTGGCGAACACAGAGCTTACGTGTTGCTGATGGATGTCACAAGCTCTGTGTTCGGCAATCTACTTATCGAGTCTTAAAAACAAAATGGCGTCGACGGGTGATCTACGGATGGTATTGTGTGTATAAAATGTCCTTTTTAATAAACATCTACACTTATTAAGTTCTCAATGCCTCATTTCATATGTTAAGACCCTTATTATAGTACCAAAGAAGTGTTGGGCTACTTTTAGCCTTTTAAGTGGTTTAAAATAGTGATTTAGTTTTTACCATAACCACTGCCCCCTTCGTTCCAATTTTATAGCGTTTTGATAGAATCGGCTAAAATCAGCCAACTGAAGAAAGCGTCTGTATGCGGTTTTTGTGCTCCAAAACTAACGTTTCAACTCGTTATCATACCAAACATCAAATCAATTTTACACCGGAATTACCCTTTAAGTGTACTCATGGAAGTATGGATATTGGAACACAGTAGGCCTACAGGTCTCAACGGCACCATATCTATTAAGCATACATGCGTTAAAGAACATAGTCCGAGATTCCTACCTACACCGACTCGTTACAAAATAAAACATATAAAAAGGGAGAATTCACTAGTAGACTGCATAGTTACTTATAGTGGAGCACGCACACTGCTTCAGGTTCAACCTTAAATTGCACAACAAACAAAGCGAGGCGCCACTTAGTGGCACTATATGTTATAAGACTGACTTACACTATTTCAATAGTAGTAACTGACATAACGGGACTAAACATACCGTGAATAAACCCATAATACATTATAATAGGTTTATTATAGGTTTATAGGTTTATATAAACTCCTCCGTGATAAGGAATTCCACATCAGTGACGTCAAATGGGCTTTCTTCGGCAATGGCGGTGAAGACTACAACTCCCATGACATCACGGTACTTCGCTACGTAGTCGAACTACGTCTTTGTGTTGTTTTGATTTAGCAACCCCTAGTGGCAGGAATGAACACATCAAACCTTTAGCAGACATTAGCGTGACAATCTTCAAGAGTATTACTTTAAAGGTTACATAATATACCACTAGGTGTGAGTGTGATTAGCAGTTACAAGCTGTTTTGAAAATCGGCCTCTTCTGACATCACAAATGGGCGCATCCACCTAGATGTGTGACGGATAGATGAGCAACGTTTTCTACCGTCCACTGGGTAGGCTGGTAGGCTGATCTATCCAGCGCACATCTAGGTTGACACGCCCACCTCACGCCCAACACTTGAAAAGGCAGGTTTTTAAACGGCTTGTAAGGCTAATCCCACTCACACCTGGTGGTATAATCTGTCACCTTTAAAATGACTTGAGTGTGCTTCTGTCCTTTAGGTGAGTGTGTCAAAGTGTGTGTGCGTGTGGTGGTGTGGGTTGATCCAAAGCGCTTTACAATATTGCCCGACATTCACCCATTCATGCACACATTCACACAGCAAGGGCGGAGTCCACCACGCAGGGCGTCAGCCAGGAGAGTGAGGTGCCTTGCTCAGGTATCACCAGCCAACGCCATCTACCTCCTTGAGCTACTGCTGCCCCCCAAAAAGGAAAGTAGGCCAAACCCAAACTTCACAGCCCTGCCCCCCCCCCTCCACCACCTCCACCACCTCCACCACCTCCACCACCTCCAGTCAGTTTGTTGGGGGTTCAGCTACTCAGCAGCACGATGATGTAGATGAGCAGGAGGCAGATGAGGATGAGGGTGAAGTTGACGAAGAGCTCCTGCAGGTTCCTCTTGGTCTGTGGGTTCATCTCGATGTGCGACGCCCGGCGAATGGCCGTCTTGGTCATGTGCTGCACGCGCTCCATCCTGGGAGGGCTCTGGGTCTCCGTCCTTGGGGCGGTCTGTCTGTCTGTCCGCCTGTGTCTGTCTGTCTGTCTGTCTGTCCGCCTCTGTCTGTCTGTCTGTCTGTCTGTCTGTCTGTCTGTCTGTCTGTCTGTCTGTCTGTCTGTCTGTCTGTCTGTCTGTCTGTCTGTCTGTCTGTCTGTCTGTCTGTCTGTCTGTCTGTCTGTCTGTCTGTCTGTCTGTCTGTCTGTCTGTCTGTCTGTCTGTCTGTCTGTCTGTCCGCCTGTGTCTGTGGATCTGTCTGTCTGTCTGTCTGTCTGTCTGTGTGTGTGTGTGTGTGTGTGTGTGTGTGTGTGTGTGTGTGTTGTGTGTGTGTGTGTGTGTGTGTGTGTGTGTGTGTGTGTGTGTGTGTGTGTGTGTGTGTGTGTGTGTGTGTGTGTGTGTGTGTGTGTGTGTGTGTGTGTGTGTGTGTGTGTGTGTGTGTCTTAGGACACGTCAGTCACGTTTGAGTCTTGAGTTCTAAGCTCACCACGCTTCTTGGGTTGGAGATGGGGACGAGGCCTTTGGTCAAACTCTGGACTAGAGCTTAAGACTGGACTGGAGCTGAAGACTTCCGTCAAACTGGATAGGAGTTGGAGACTTTTGTTCAACTCTGGACTGGAGCTTAAGACTGGACTGAAGTTGAAGACTTCTGTCAAACTCTGGACTGGAGCTTAAGACTGGACTGAAGTTGAAGACTTCTGTCAAACTCTGGACTGGAGCTTATGACTGGACTGGAGTTGAAGACTTCAGTCAAACTGTGCCCTGCAGCGGCTGGTTGTGTCATGAAGATCTGGACCAGATCAGTGTCGATGCTTGGTCATGTAAACTCATTTAAAAAGATTACGGTGCAGTCACACTCTTCCCTTTACAGCTGATGGTCACCTGTTGATAAATGAAGAAAAGACAAGTAATGGGTGTGATTTAGAATGTAGTAAAAGTACTAATCAAGTGAATGATGAATGACATTTTTGTGAATACATTCAGCAGGTTTGCCAACTCTCACGCATCTGGATTGTCACTCACGCTTTCAGCATCCATCTCTAGCTCTCAAGCACACGCAAGGAAATCCATTTTTCTCTCTCCTCTCTACGAGACCAGAGCGTATTGCTTCTTAATGACAGGAGAGGAGTTTAAGACCCCCTCCCACACAGGCGAAAAAAATATCTTTTCCCCCTCTGTTTTCCTTTGATGCGTTTCAGAATTTTTGCGAAAATGTATCCAGCTGTAGAAACGCTGTAGTACATATTCAAGGCCACTTTGTGGCGCTGGTTCTCGAAAAATAAAAGAAGAAGACAGGCAGAGAAAGCTGTTTTTAAACCTTTTAGATTGAGCAGAAAATACTTTTCAATGTACAGTTAGTGATTCCATTTACCAAGGGGATGTATTTAAAGCTACAAAAATAATACAAATCAAATAAAACAATTTCGACGGAACTCCAGGTTCTATGGCACACAGCTGTAACATCTGTCTACAACATTCTCACCGCAGGATTCTCTGATCGTTGATTCGCCGAAAACCTTGCACCTGATACGTCAGTTGCGCACGAAAAGTTCATAAAGAGTTAGGAGTTCGGAGCCCACCAATGTGCGTTTGAAAACTTGGATGGCAAGCAAGGTAAGCAGATAAATAGCCGAAAATAATTAGATCTATGGTCTAATAAAAGTGTGTGCCGAGACACTTTTTGTTTGAAGTGCGTTATGTAGGCGCTAGCAAATTGCTCAATAAAAATAGGCATGGAACAAATTAAAATTTCGCTAGATGAGCAATAAATTCAGCTAGGAGGAGACGGGGATCGAACTAGCAATCTTGGGGTTACCAGCCAATGGGTTCTACCTGCTGACCCACATGCCGCCCATGAGGGGTTCATTGGTTAGCTTTGTTGCCTTACAGCGAGATCTTCCCTGGTGTTAGCGAGTAAGTTTTCTCCCAAGGAACACATTAGGCTCTGTGGAGTGTGTGTGTGTGTGTGTGGTTGATGGCTGGTTTCAGCAGCCTCACCAAACCGACCTGGACTGATTCAAACTGGTTGGACTCCGGGCTGGGGTGTTCAACCTGTTAAACCAGCCATCCCCACACACACTCACTCAGGGAGATGGATCACCTGCTTCAAGATTCAAGACCTATATGGTCACATACATATAGAAGAAATGCAGTCAAACAAAAGGTTGCAGTGCCTTCAGAGATTGTGCGACGTTCAAAATATGAAATATTAAAATAAGGTACATTTGAAACAAACCTGTATAGAATAACACATCTGTAACAGTCGTCATACAATTGTAAACAATGGTCAATCTTCATTTAGCATTGATGATTTACCATTAATTTACTGTGTGTGTGTGTGTGTGTGTGTGTGTGTGTCTGTCTGTCTGTCTGTCTGTCTGTCTGTCTGTCTGTCTGTCTGTCTGTCTGTCTGTCTGTCTGTCTGTCTGTTGTGTGTGTGTGTGTGGTGTGACTGGTGTTGTGTGTGTGTGTGTGTGTTGTCTGTGTGTGTGTGTCTGTGTGTGTGTATGTGTGTCTGTGTGTGTGTGTGTCTGTGTCTGTGTGTGTGTGTGTGTGTGTGTGTGTGTGTGTGTGTGTGTGTGTGTGTGTGGTGTGTGTGTGTGTGTTCTCTTCCATAGGCAGTGAGGGTACACTTGTGTAAACTCCAACAACTGTTGACGACCAACTGATAAGGCCACACCACACACACACACACACACACACACACCACACACACACACACACAACACACACACACACCACACACACACACACAACACACAGACACGACACACACACACACACACACACACACACACACACACACACACACACACACACACACACACACACACACACACACACACACACACACACACACACACACACACACAAACACACACACACACACACACACACAAACACACACACACAGACTCATACAATTTAGACTCGTATTTCACTACTAGTATAACTGGATGAACTAGAAGTTAGTTGCGTAACACATTCAGAGCAGACTAGACTGGACTTGCGCTCGTCGGATAATCTGACCAGATCAAGACAGAACGTAAATAATTTGAGTACATTTAAGACTAGTTTTGGGCATTTTAGTAGTACTAGTACGGATCTAGGAAGTTCGTCATGTGACACATTCTGAGAGACAAGGAGAGACCAGTGAAAGAGAGAGAGCGACCAAGAGAGAGAGAGAGCTCAACCAAGAGAAGGGAGAGAGTGGCAGCAGATTCCGACCCATTTTGATCTATTTCTAATAGTTTAAAATTATATCGTCTGTCAAATTAATATACATTACGATGCGTTTTAATCACATAAATCCGCTCCGTTGACAAAAAAGGAAAACTGATTTAGCAGTATTTCTGAAAATAAAGTTACAATTAAAGAAAGGAATTAAAATTAAATACTTACTTATCGCACTTACTTCTCATTATTCAGACGTAGACTATTCTGTCGTTTGTTCGATTAGGTTGGATAATGTTTTCTTTTTGTTCGATTGTGAATGATTCGCGTGTTGCTCAGTGGTTGACCGGTACAGCTTGAAGTTTATACTAGTTAGAGTTAGTTAGACTATAAGAGTTTCCTACCTTAAGAGAGGAAGAACAGCTGAAGAGAGAGAGAGAGATGGTCTGTGGCTGATGTTGGCTGAGCAGCTGGGACTGTAA
>OLKM01002843.1:0-52696 GCA_900291075.1 Melanogrammus aeglefinus | reverse complement strand
CAGGCGTCGGAACGCGGTCACGTGCGAGGTGGTGGGCGGGGCTAGGAAGAGTCTGGCCAATCGGAGCAGGCGACTTAAAGTGTACTGGTGGAATTCAAAAGGTTCACACGTTTTTTTCCGCACACTTAAAGGTCAAAGAAAACGGCTTCATGAGCGAGGCGGTTATCTGAATGGAACCGGGCTGCACTTCGAGAGCACCTAATCCTCAAATCTAAAAATACAACGTAGAAATTCAAAATGCTGTTACTACGGCAACAAACGATTGACGGCGCGACTCTTATTTTAACGGCGTTCTTCTAACCCTTAATCCGTCGCCGGTATCAAAGGTGGATCGAGGCACCCCTTACCCGTTCGACACTTTAAGTGTGTGTGCGGTGTGTGTGTGTGTGTGTTGGTGTGTGTGGTGTGTGTGTGTGTGTTGTGTGTGTGTGTGTGTGGTGTGACTGTGTGTGTGTGTGTGTGTGAGTGAGTGTGTCGGGCCAAGTGGTCATGTGACCCTGTCGCCGTGGCGACGCTGACAGACAGGCTGATAAGAGCGTGCCATTTGTGGTAGCCGGCCCGCGTATGCCAGCCGTCTTGTCAGACTTTACCCCCGCCAACCCCAACCGTTGCCCGCGGTGTTTTTACCCCTCTGGAAGAAGAGGCCTCTGCAAGTGACAGCCTCTCCCAGCCCCCCCCCCCCTCCGCCCGCCGCCCGCCGCCCTGGGTGTCAGCGAGTCTCTCTCTCTCTCTCTCCCTCCCCCTCTCCCTCTCTCTCATGACATGTCACATCGTCAGCCATCTTGTTCCTCCTCTTCCTCATCTTCCTCCTCCTCCTCTAAGCCCTAAGTCACCACCATAGAGGAGCACACACACACACACACACACACACACACACACACACACACACACACACACACACACACACACACACACACACACACACACACACACACACACACACACACACACTCCAGAAGCTACATAATGATGAGGATGGCTTCCTTAATGGGCACAGGCAGTGTTGTTGCAGTTAGGCCTGTATGGGCAAACTGCCTATACTGTATGTTAACGTCTCTCTCCCTCTCTCTCTCTTCCTCTCCCTCTCCCTCTCCCTCCCTCTCTCTCTCTCTCTCTCCCTCTCCCTCCCTCTCTCTCTCTCTCTCTCTCTCCACTTGATGGGCAAATTCAATTAACCCCCCCCCCCCCCGCTCTCTCCCTCACTCATCCTCACACACACACACACACACCACAACACACACACACACACAACACACACACACCACACACACACACACCACACACACACACACACACACACACACACACACCCTAAAGGCTAGTTGCGGCTGCCGCCCAAACTCTTTGACACAGACCGCAAGATTTAGAGCAATGAAATGTCAGCAGAATCCCCGGCCGCGCATGGAGCCTCTCCTCCCCCCCTCCCCTCCCTCACCCCCCCTCACCCCCCAACCACCACCCTCCTCGCTAACACGCCGCCATGCTAACTCATTTTTCGCCGAGGCACACCCGCCACAAGCACTTAGTCACCGTATGAGTCAAGCTGCTGCCCCCCTACACACACACACACACACACACACACACACCCCCCCGGTCAGGGAACACTCGGCAGTCGTGCCACTACAGTAGCTCTCTCTCTCTCTCTCCCCCTCCGTCTCTCTCTCTCCCCCTCCCTCTCCCTCTCTCCCTCTCTCTCCTCTCTCTCCTCTCCCTCTCCCTCTCCCCCTCTCTCTCTCTCTCTCCTCTCTCTCTCTCTCTCTCTCTCTCTCTCTCTCTCTCTCTCTCTCCCTCTCCTCTCTCTCTCCTCTCTCCCCTCTCCCTCTCTCCCCCTCTCCCCTCTCCTCTCTCTCTCTCTCTCTCTCTCTCTCTCTCCCTCCCCCTCTCTCCCTCTCTCTCTCTCTCTCTCTTCGAGAGATGCCACGGAAACACAACTTATCGATCTCGGACTCATTAGCGGACGTCTTCACCTCGACCCCCCCCCCCCCCTCCGCCCCTTCACCCCAGGCCCCCCCTTCTTCTCCCAAACGTAGGAAAATCCCAACTTTTAATTCAATGCCGTCACGAAAGGCTCTTCTCTGATTGGGCCGCCGGTCCCACGGCACAGGAAACATAATTAACCAAGACGCCGGCGACAATAGAGCCCATTAACCCAGAGAGAATGTTCCGGGAGATAGGAGGTCGGCCTGCCGCCCACCCACCAGAAACAGTCAACAAACCAGCCGTTCAAAAGACACCCACAGCAATCACAGCCGTTCGCTGTACGCGCTATTGTGCGTTTCTCTAATGCATCGTCTGTCTTGTCGTTCAAACCCAGCGTTAAATTGTTCTTTGCGCGTTCCCTCACATCCGTAGCATCTATTGTCTTTCCACTTTACAATTGTTTCTGCGTTTTAATGCCAGGTTTTGCTCGCGTCGCAGACAACAACGGCCAAAACAATTAATTCATGAACCGACTGAAGGCGGACAGAGCCTCTGAACCGCGCCCAGAAGCCGATACGGACCCTGTATGTTGTGTGTTTGTAGCGTACATGCGGCAGGTCCCTCTCAACCCTCCCCCTCTCTCCCCCACTCTCTCTCCCCCACCAGGCCGGGGGAGAGAAGAGAGAGGAGTGAACCGTGTGCACAATTACACTTTCTTCTGTTTCTTTGAGCGGCGCAAGGCTGTCGCCTGGATCGCGCTCCGAGCCGCCGCTAATCACACACGCGTTGTACGGCGGCTCATTTGCGTTCGAGCTGCACGTGTTTTATCTGCATTAACGTGTGTGTGTGTGTGTGTGTGTGTGTGTGTGTGTGTGTGTGTGTGTGTGTGTGTGTGTGTGTGTGTGTGTGTGTGTGTGTGTGTGTGTGTGTGTGTGTGTGTGTGTGTGTAGCGATTGATGGCTGACACTGTCTCATGGTCTAATTTAGATGATTGGTACATGCATAAAAGTAATAACACCAAATATAACATAACAAGCTGTGCCTGCGCGGTTGTGTGTGTGTGTGTGTGTGTGTGTGTGTGTGTGTGTGTGTGTGTGTGTGTGTGTGTGTGTTGTGTGTGTGTGTGTGTGTGTGTGTGGTGTGTGTGTGTGTGTGCGTGTGTGCGTGATAATGCAATACACACAACATGTCTAATTGACATCGTCTCATAATGATGCAGGATATTCACGGTCCCATCTTTCTGTTTAAACACTAAGCCCTAAACGTTAAACACTCAACATTAAGAAGGGAACAGAAAACACCCAACACTTCACTGCCCAAAGAGTGCTCAAACACGCCCAGCCTGGTACTCTGGTTGTGATTAGCATCAATTGTAAAAACACACATTCGGTTACACAAATATATCATCCGCACAAGATGACATATGGTGTTATTTAGATGTAAAACGATGATTTATTTTAGAGAAGGAGCCACGTTAGTTATTTGTGCAGGTTTTCGGGCTGTTATTGTTGCTGTTTTGATCAGCCACCGGTCCAATTATCATTTGGCGCCTACACATGTGGCGACACTTTAGTCTCTCAGCCAATCAGGGCCGTCGCCACCTCCCTCCCCCCTCCGTTTCGTGAGTAGTTTATGTCAGATGATATGGTTGTATTGAAGGCTCCAAGTTCACTTGTCGCCATGGGTTACCAGCGAGACGTAGAAGAAAAGAAAAAACAGCACGGATTTCACGCACGACGAGTTTTCATCTCTCGCTGTTTGTCCTCCTCCTCCTCCTCATCTCACCCTCCTCCTCCTCCTCCTCCTCATCTCACCCTCCTCCTCCTCATCTCCTCCTCCTCCTCCCCCTTCCTCTGATCACCTCTACCTCCTTCTCCATCTCACCCTCCTCTTCCTCCTCCTCCTCCTTCTCCTCCACCTCCTTCTCCATCTCACCCTCCTCCTCATCTCACCCTCCTCCTCCTCCATCATCTCACCCTCCTCTTCCTCTTCCTCCTCCTCCTCCTCCTGGCAGCCATATGGGCCTCCTCGTTCAGAGCGGGGGGGGGGGGGGGGGGTGTGTGGGGGTGACCGGCTACCAGCACACGCCGCCGTGCTACTGTGGGTCAGGCCGGGTGCTACGCTACGTAAGCTACACTACGCTAACGGCTGACCTTACGGAACTATTAAATAAGTCGCTCGCTAGGTGTTTGACTCTCTGTCAACAAAGTTAATCATTAATGAGAGAAACTGTGTGTGTGGGGGGCCATGGGGATGGGTGGGGGGGGGCGGCAGGCGATGCCGGGGAGTGTTGGTGAGTCACCGTACTGGGAAAGAAAAAATCGTGAAACCCGCGCCCGCGTAGCGCGAGGCGTTGCTAGGTGACGCGTCGCGGTAAACTGACTTCCTGACGTTGTTATGAAGCGCGTGTGTCCACGGGGGGATCGAGGTGCACGCACTGATGAGCAAGAGGAGGGAGGGACTCCCTTCGGTTCTCCGCAGAAAACTGACGGCAAACAACAGTTTATCTTAGGCTCGATCAGCTAGGCACAAAGATAGTTGGAGTGCAACTCACAACAGACGAAATTGATCTTGAAGGCTAGATCAACGAGGCACAACCGTAAACAGACTGCAACTCCCAACACGCAACATTCATTCCCCAAGTTAGATCAACTATGCAAAACCAAAGATATACTAAACCTCACTACACACAACATTAATCTCTTAGGATAGATCAACTAGGCGCAAACATTATAAACTACAACTCCCAGTACACAACGTTCAACCCCCAGGCTAGATCAACGAGGCACAACCAAAAATAAACTACAACTCCCAAACATTCAAGATGTTGGCTAGATCCACTACAGACACACACGAACCCTAGACATACTATAACTCACAACGTTGTCTCATGGATCGTCTATATATACTATTTTTTGTAGAGTAAGACAGGAAGGCGTGTGAGAGATAGAGGTGGAAGACGAGAAAGCAAAGGACCACGGGGAGGAATCGAACCCTGGTAGTTGTGGTAAGGACTAGGCCTTGTCTATATGTTGGTAAATCCACAATAAATATCAATGATTACGTTAATAGATCAAAACGGGAACACACCGTGGTGAGGTCGGTTTAAGAGAAGTTTAAGAGCTGGACAGAGAGAGAGGGCGATCGGTAGTCCGGGGAGAGACAGGCGAGAGAGACAGCTCAGAGCGGGAAGACGACGATCTCACCGCCGCGTGTCGGGGTTCTAAACAGAGCGTCCTGACGGAGTGGGACGTCGCCCGGTCACCTGTAGAAACACCTGGACGCAGCGCGGAGGAACGACCCGGAGGGGGCGGGGGGGGGGGGGGGGTAACGCCATCGGAGCATCGCGCCCCGCATGGACCCCTGACTTGATCTGTGACGGGCGGGCGTGGCAGTGCATGTGTGCGTTGGTAGAAGCCAAAACTTGAGCGTGTCTGCATGCTGAAGTGACGGTGAACACTGGTGTGTGTGTGTGTGTCTTCCACCACGGCCCAACAGTGGGTCATTTGACAGGGTGGTTGTGTAACAGTTATACAAATTCGACCAAATGTTCGATTCGTGTGTGTGTGGATATATGCAGCATATCTCGAACCGATCCAATATAATTGTCTGCTGTATCATCAGTTATAAATAGTTAATCAGACCACAAATCCAACGCTGGGACTGTTTAAATGTTGTTTGTGGCCCCCATTCCCAGTGCTACCCAGGGTAAAGCATCCCTCATGTTTGCGTTCAGGGCCCGGCAGAGTACTAACCCTGAGAATAGTTTAAGCTATTATTACAAAGTTCTTGGTGTTGGAGTTGCATCCAATTCGAAAATTGTGGAATCTTGGAAAACATGGACCAACCCATTCAACCAATGGAAATACCAACCAGATTTCCAAAGCACCTGTGCTCATATAAGGAGCCTAATTATTGACTTCCTAATGATAGGTGTAAGCCATATCGCTCCCGCTACAAACCAATGACCCCGTGGTTCCTCACCAGTGGTCCATCCACCCGCCTTAATCAAAAGCCTCCATCAACACAGATGCATCATAACTAATTAAACCAATTTACATTGAGCCGCTTCTTTGAGGTTCTCTATGAGGTCCTGAGGGCTCGATTCGGACTCCGTCTGATTCAGTTTGCTGTGAGAATCAATTACAGGAATCAATAGGGTGGAATGTAGGATTGATTTTTTTTTTGGAATCTACTCCGCGTCCCTGTTCCAGCGCATCACGGTTCAGATCAGGATGAAAGCAGTGTCCTGCAAAAAGCAACCGCTCGGATAAACTTAAGCCCTCGGTCAATTTAATCTGAAAGTGTTGGGAGTTCTGAAAATAGACGATAGCATACTGTAATTTAATTGCTACCCCCGGATGAAAGGAGCCTTCAACACTTGAGCTTTTTTAACTGTTTGGACGGGTTTGCCAGAGAGTCTCCCTTGGACATAAGAACCCAATCTCGTTCATCAAACTGTACCTCAATAATTGATGGGAGTTGTGACCTCACAAATGGCGCTGAATCAAACTCTGGTGTCAAGTGTTTCAAACGCAAACATTTAGTTTATATATTTCAACCCCGTCACTTAAATAATATCCTGCACAGCAGAAACTCGTTCCAAAAAACTAAGGGGGAAAAAACTGTTTTCTCCACCACCACCACCACCACCACCACCTCCTCCACCACCACCACCTCCTCCACCTCCTCCACCACCACCACCACCACCACCACCTCCATTTAAAAACGAGTGTGTCAGAGAATTGCTGACACCAGCACCTGCCTCCTCCCCACTCCTCCCCCCCCCCCCCCACCACCACCCTCCTGACACCACCACACCACCACCACCACCACCACCCCCTCCTCCATATCTGCCCTGACTAGCTGTGGGGAGATAGAGACAGACAGAGCATTTCATGCTCCAGTATTTCTGTTCCAGGCCTCCCTCTGACTTGAGTGATTGGAAAAGTCTGCGGCGGCACTGATCCGCCAGTCCCGCGAGCGCGCGGTAAACCCACCTGCACCGCGTCGAGAGAGGGTTGACCGCAAATGCATTGCCTCTTTCTTTTTTTTTTTTCCTTAAAGGAGAAATATTCCACGCAAACGGCCGGGATATTCGCAATCACAGCAAAGCCTCACACTGCACACAATGTGCCGGTGATGGACTGTGTATTCCTTCGACTGTGGTTGAATACTTAGTTGGATCGCGGTGAATGTTTGTCATTTAATGTTGTATTCACGGGTGACTTTTTGTTCACCTTGTAGGCCTATTTGCCATTGCAGAAATGTTTTCCTCCGCAATGTTGCGTCATAGAAAAGTTTTACTGTACAGTCATGAGTGTTAGTCTGTTGTTATCCTTCGTTGAATATTCATCCGGCATTTTCTCGAGAGGGTGTATGCCTGCGACCTGGCTCCTGCAGGCTCCTCGCCCAGTGGGGTCGCGGCACGGTGAAACCTACGCAAGCTACTCAGATGTCTGTGTATAAATAAAACAATACAAGTGGATCCTTCATCATCCGTGCGTCAGGAAGGCCGCGATCTCACGAACAGACATGACCAACACGGCAAGAGTCGGAACAAACCGTACAAATCAAGAGATCGCCTGAATCACTTCTCTAAAGATATTTATAAAAAAAAAATCTCATTTAATAACGACAGCGGCTCAGAGTTTTGTCAGACAATGTGAATCGATGCTAATTTATTCTGTCAGGGGATAGAAAGAAACAGCGCCTGTAAGAGCATATGACTGCCGAGTGCATTGCGTCTCCAACAGACATCGTGGCTATTCTCTACCGTCTCTCTGTGACTCACTGCTGCTGCTGCTGCTGCTGCCGTGGCAGCCAAGAGCCGAACGAGAAGTGGCCAGTGTTTCCCAGCATGCAAATGGCCCCGACTGTACAGGTCATAGGTTTCCGTGGTTACGGTCCCTGAGTGACACGCGTCCTGACAGGCCGTTTCCGCACCAGCTCACAGGGCGGGAATCGGGCCCCCCTCGCGAGCTGTCAAAAAGAAATATGAAAAAAAAAAAAACACAAAAAAACGCTTTCCTTGCAGGAAGTGGACACTTTAAGCCTGACAAACGCTGGGGGCAGTTGGGGAAAAGGGTGGAGGGGGGGGTGGTGCACTAAGGTGTCATCTTGTCAAGGCGGTGAAGGACACATTTACACTGTCCGTGGATTTGATGAAACGTACGTCTCTCTGAAAACGATTGCGTCACGGGAGGCTTAGAATAATAACAGCTAAACCCCCTCTGGGTCTTTTAGCTACACCTACCAGCGGGCATTAGTAAACTTGTTAATGCTAGATTATACAATATCGCCTAAGCTCTCAGTCCCCTGTGGTGCGTTTAGGATAAATCCTACCTACAAGTGTGCGTTACATAACACGTGGAATACACAGTATAGCTTTTTTTTGTTAGGTAGCTCAAAACTCACCTGTTCAGAGTTCACCCAGACTCTGCACAGCCATCCAGTCCCTCCCTCCCACTATTATATGTATGTACGCACTTAATGTACGCACCTACCGTATGTCGTATTAATTCATCGTACTTAATTGTGCTGCAGTAGCGAGCGACAGCGATATATATTATTGTTTCACTTGTTATGACAAATGTAGGCCTACTTGTTGTAAGAAGCTTTGGATAAAAGCGTCTGCTAAACGTAAACGTAAACGCAGGTGTACCTTCTAGTGCACAGTAGAATAGCAGCGTCTTATGACACACCTTCGTCCCGCGTGTGTTGACCCGTCAGCTGTTTTGGGCTCATTATCTCAGTGTTGCCCCCGGGGTAAGTATTTGTTAGTTATTATACCCTGGGGGCAAAGTGTGGCTCACTTCAGATTCAAATCTACATGGCGGAGGAGGAGGAGGAGGAGGAGGAGGAGGAGGAGGAGGACGAGGAGGACGAGGAGGACGAGGAGCAGGACGAAGACGAGGAGGAGGAGGAGGAGTAGAGGGAGGAAGATGATGATGATGATGATGATGACGAGGGGGGGTTTTGGGAGTCGGGGGGGGGGGGGGTTAAGCCTCAGGCTGCGCTCCTCGTCGCGTGTGTTCGTCATTACCCTCCAACATGCTAGCAAGCCCTTGGCTCTCCCCCCCCCCCCCGACCCTTACAACTGTCGCCTCGATCCCCCCCTAGTGCGGTGACAACGTGGCGTAGAAATCTGCGCTCTACTTTCCCGCGGGCTCCATCTCACCCCCCTCGTCTCATCCCAGCCTCCGTCGCCCTCCTATAGCGCGACAGACGGTTAGCGACCGCGGAGGACAGATGTGCGAATTAAAGAGGAATAACATTCACTCTCACCCCCCTGTCACCACAGTCAAGGGAATGTGGAGGGGGCTCTCTCTCTCTCTCTCTCTCTCTCTCTCTCTCTCTCTCTCTCTCTCTCTCTCTCTCTCTCTCTCTCTCTCTCTTCTCTCTCTCTCTCTCTCTCTCTCTCTCTCTCTCTCTCTCTCTCTCTCTCTCTCTCTCTCTCTGGGGGAGGGAAAAAAACATTACAAAAATGGTTTAAGGGGGAGAACAGAAACCTTCCCTTGTCCATTTTTAACTGCTAATCTGCGATTGGAAAACACATCCGTCGCGGTCTCGACGAGAATGGTGTAATGTGGTTTGCATGGATTGTCGGTGCTAATCCGATCGTACCAACGATGCCAGCTAGCAGTTGGCTGGGGGTGTGTGTGTGTTGGGGGGGGGGGGGTTGGAATAGTGTGTTGAAATGATGAGGGTTTTCGTCAAGCAAATCAGTTGCCTACAACGACAATTCACACCGCAACCGCCAAGGGCTGACGGCCACTCGTTCACACACGCCGCACACACACACCAACGCGGACGTGGAAGAACACGGATGCGCTTTTATTGATTCCCAAGCATTTCCGGCGTTTACGTTGCAACGTTGGCGGAGCCGATGAGACTGTGTTTCACACGCCGTTAAGTGTGATAGGTTATTCTCGCAAGAGGAACGGAGGTGTCATGAGTCGGCGAGATACAATCATTATAACTCATCATTTCTGCATTCTCGAGGGGCTGTAAAGATATGATCTTTATGGCTCGTCATTTCCACGTCCCTGAGGGTCGTAAAGACCCAATCTTTATCACTCATAATTCCTGCACTTCTCTGCTAAACTGGAGGGCGAGAGAAAGAAATATTTCGCATTTTTTATTCTGGCTTTCTAAATCAAAAACGACGCTCCAAATTTCAAGCATCATGAATGTGACGTCAACTGTAAATACTGGCCGTACACCAGCCAGTAGCAACTTCATATATCTGTGATGAGAGCTTTGGACAGAGAGTGGTTGGAATGGGCTTTTCTGTGCTGCTACAGACTACAGTCATCGTACGTTAAGAGGAGACAGAGCAGAGTAGAGACGGATACTAGAGAGTGACCGATGAACTCTGACCTTCTGGCTTGTTTCAGACCCCTGGAGATCGCCTGCCAATCAAGATTAATATCGTTACTTCCGGGAAGGAAATACAATTATAATCTAGCCCAGGGGTCAACCCTTTATATTTGGCAGCTCTGTGACTCGTGTCCAATAAAATAAACGTTCCATCGTATCCCAGAGACACTTATACAATATTTTGTACAATATGTAATTCCATTTTGATAATACAATCTACTTTCAACCTTGTTTTGTCAGCCAGGAGTAGTCACGGGAAGAGGCGAGGTTTGTGTTTTCAGTGATTGTCGCTCGGGTCCTGACAAAAGAAAAATGGTACCTCTTGAGATGTGTGTGTATGTATATACCCCCGTGTGTGTGTGTGTGTGTGTGTGTGTGTGTGTGTGTGTGTGTGTGTGTGTGTGTGTGTGTGTGTGTGTGTGTGTGTGTGTGTGTGTGTGTGTGTGTGTGTGTGTGTGTGTGTGTGTGTGTGTGTGTGTGTGTGTGTGTGTGTGTGTGTGTGTGCGGGTGCCTTTGCGCGCTTGTGTGTATGTCTGCATTTTTGGTGATACATGTTTTCCCCCCTCAAAGCCTGTGTGTGTGTACGCGCCACTTGGTTCTCTGAACATTCTCACCGTATCGACGGTCGTGATATATACAGTGTTGTTCTCTTTCTTCTGACAATGTACTTTTTACAATTGTAAGTCGCTTTGTATAAAAGTTTCTGCTAAACACCCTGAATTTTAATGTTAGTGTGTGTGTGTGTGTGTGTGTGTGTGTGTGTGTGTGTGTGTGTGTGTGTGTGTGTGTGTGTGTGTGTGTGTGTGTGTGTGTGTGTGTGTGTGTGTGTGTGTGTGTCCCCCTCTCCCTGCAGACCTGCGGAGGATGACGGCGGGCTTCATGGGCATGGCGGTGGCCATCATCCTGTTCGGCTGGGTCATCGGGGTGCTGGGCTGCTGCTGGGACCGCGGCCTCATGCAGTACGTGGCCGGACTGCTCTTCCTGATGGGAGGTGAGACGCACCGCAGGTCAACGGGGGAGGGACGGGAGGCGATGGGGGAGGAACGGGGGGCGATGGGGGAGGAACGGGAGGCGATGGGGGAGGGACGGGGAGGCGATGGGGGAGGAACGGGGGGCGATGGGGGAGGAACGGGGGGCGATGGGGGAGGAAAGGGAGGCGATGGGGGAGGAACGGGAGGCGATGGGGGAGGAACGGGAGGCGATGGGGGAGGAACGGGAGGCGATGGGACTCTTTAATGGGGGAGTAAAGGGAGTCGATGGGGGAGTAAAGGGAGTCGATGGGGGAGGAAACGGGAAGCGATGGGGGAGTAAAGGGAGTGCAGATGGGGGAGGAACGGGAGGCGATGGGACTCTTTAATGGGGGAGTAAAGGGAGGTCGATTGGGGGAGGAAAGGGGCATCGGATGGGGTGGAGGAAAGGGAGTCAATGGGACTCTTTAATGGGGGAGTCAATGGGGGAGTAAAGGGGTTCAATGGGGGAGTAAAGGGGTTCAATGGGGGAGTAAAGGGGTTCAATGGGACTCTTTAATGGGGGAGTCAATGGGGGAGTAAAGGGGTTCAATGGGGCTCTAATGGGGATGCAATGGGGGAGTTAAGAGGGTTCAATTGGGGGCTCTATGGGGAATGCAGGGGGGGGGGGGGGTTTAGAGTAAAGTTAATATAATGTTTGTTTTGGTGTTTAAACACTTTGTCTAATTGTGCTTTCATTGTGTTATCGTCGGTAAGTAATCCCTGGAAAATGAGGTGATTAATCCCAAGGAGTCATTCCTAATAAGTAACCCCGTACCGTTTCATTTTACCAAACATTACATTTAGTTGAGTCTAAAATAAACTGATGTGCCCTATCATCTACATTATCTACATTCATCATCTTAAGGTGAATTAAAATGTTACCTTGTTGTTTTCAGTGGTTTGTATCACAGCCGTCCTGTTTCAGAAAGAGGAGAGCTTCTGTGTCTTGGGCAGCTCAGCTTATTGGCTGCCTGATTTGAGTAGAAGCTCATTAGAGTTAAAAAAAAAAAAAGTGATTAAATCACACACACACACACACACACGCGCGGCGCACGCACACAAACACACACGCGTGCGCACACACACGAACACACACATACACACACACAAACACACACATATACAAGAACACGCACACAAACACACACGCGTGCGCACACACACAAACACATACACACACACACACACACACGCACACACAACACACACATATACAAGAACACGCACACAAACACACACGCGTGCGCACACACACAAACACACACATACACACACACAAACACACACGCACACACACGAACACACACATATACAAGAACACACACGCACACGCGTGCACACACACACAAACAAACGCATACATACACACAAACACACACGCACACACACAAACACACACATATGCAAGAACACACACGCACACGCGCGCACACGTACTCACACGTACCTAGCCTGACTTCCCCCGTCATGTTAGTCGTTCTGTGCAGCCCCTTGCATCGCCAGAGGAGGCATGCTGGGCCTCAATTAAGTCTGGCTCCGGATTACAGCCATGCCCTTCGGTTGTATAATGAGCAAGCAATTACAAAATAAAAGCCCCTGGTGTTTGGTAATGGAAGTGGGGGCAGGAATCGTGATCGGACACCGCGACCGCGCGTGATCACGTGACTCTCCCCGGGTCACATGATGCAGAAGGCTAAATTTAGACGTAGTCGGCTTGAGCCACACATAACCTCAAGGAAATCAGTGTAAAACTCATCGGCCCTTGAGACATACATAATTAGCCGCGGTTGAGCTGCTTCCTGGAGACAGGACAAGCTGCAGCCGACATGAAAGATTAAAATTTTTTGGCAGAAAATAAGAAAAACCGAAATTACAAACAGCACCAAAGGAACGCCGGCCAAAGAGTGCAGCCAGTGGGCGGCTTCGTCACGGGACACAGGCCTGCCGCGGACCTGCGGAGGAAGCCGTTCCCCAATCAGGCTGATTTGTAACACCTGTGTCTCATTAGGCGTCGCAGTCTAGCGCCTCCCCGAGTCATATCACACTACACCTCACAGGGTGTCACCTGTTGTCTGTCGAGTGTCGTTGTGCACGTCACCTCTGATAGGAGCTGGTATGATGTTAAGACTAGTAAAGAGACAGGAGAGAGAGCAGGAGAGAGCAAGATTTTGAAAGTGAGCGCCGACAGAACCATCGCTCCCCCATCTCTGCTCCTTCCCCGCCCTCGCTCGGTTTTTTTGCAACCGCTGAGTTGTTGCGTTTCACGAACGTGTGATTGACAGGCGAGCTGGATCCTCCGAACCAATCAGGGAGGAGGAGATGCCCTAATGGTCAGGAACCAACCCAGGGAGCCAGTCTCGCCTCTAAACAGGCTCACACGGAGGCAGGCGCAGCCGAGCCCGAAATAGATATTCTCACAGAGCATCTCACTCACAAGCAGCTGACGGATGGCGATGCCGTATCTAGCACAACAAGAGAATACAGCAAAGCTTAAATCTTAAATCACGGCACCTTACAATTATTTATGACTTTGTTTTTAGTGACTATTTGTGTTATTTGCCTTTTCGCTTCTTTTTATCATCCTTTTTAGAATTTGCTTCGCTCTCTCTCATACCAAAAGCACACGCACACACATACAAGAACGCACACATATAAAAACACACACACATACAAGAACGCACACATATAAAAACACACACACACACACACACACACAAGTGTATTTACACAAGTACACACGAGAACACTGTGTATGAGTCTTGCGTGCGTCATGTGACTCTCCTCTCCCCCTCTCCCCCTCTCCTCAGGGACCTTCTGCATCATCTCGCTGTGCACCTGCGTGGCGGGCATCAACTTCGAACTGTCCCGCTACCCACGCTACCTGTACGGGCTGCCCGACGACATCGGCCACGGCTACGGCTGGTCCATGTTCTGCGCCTGGGGTGGCCTGGGTCTCACGCTCATCGCCGGCTTCTTCTGCACCCTGGCGCCGTCCGTGCAGCCCATCCCGCGCTCCACCTGCCCCAAGACCCGACAGGAGAACGGCACCGTCTGCTAGAAGGGGCCGGGGGAAAGGGAGCGCTAAGCTAATCAAGCTAACTACGCCAACTCGCCAAAACGACAAAATGGAACCCCCCCCCCCCCCCTCCCTCCCTGCCCCCCGACCCCGTCGGCTCCTCCTCTTCCTCTTCGTCCTTCCTGACACCCACACAACACCATCCCCAAAACAAACACACACAAACACGTACAGTTACCGAGTTCGGGAAAAGATATGCCGCGACCGACTTCAAACTTTTCAGTAAAAAAAAAAACAGGGAAAAAAGGACATCGGAAACTAACCAACCGACAGACAGGACTGTTCCGTGTGTTTATTCGTCGATTCATCGGAAGTCCCTCCCGGTTGGCGAAATGTGTATTTTCTTTCCGAGGGTACATTTATTTTTTATTCTGTGGATGTGTGTGCGTGTAAAACCCATGGGTGAATTCATGATCTGTATCTAAAGAGTACAACCGAAACATTAATGTCGGAGAAAATTATTGAAACAAGGATTTGTTTTTCGTTTTTGTGGAGTTGAAACCGAAGAGGATTCGCGAAGGGGGGGGAAATAATTCAAAATAAACACGAAAAACAAAAACATTGCACAGGATGAACGACGAGGTAAACGACGGAGAGGTGACAGGAACGGGAAAGCGTCAAAGCAGAAAGAGTTTAGACTTAAAAAATACCCTTTTGACACAGGACAAATGAGTGAGCGGTATCGACAGTGTTGAGGGGGAACGGTCACAGTGCTGGGAGCGACGGGAAGGAAACCTAGGACTTCTTTCACTAGAGATCCAATGGATCCACTGGACGCTATTCTCACACGGGATCCGGAACAATCCTTACGCTGAGTGCGGAAAGAGCTGGACTTTGCCAAAATGGACAACCGATATTTCCTTTGTTTTTTGGTGGGCTGTGCTGTGGTCGTCTTGAGGAGCCCCAGCCCCGGCTAAACATAAACAAAAAAGCAACTACTGACTAGTGGGCGTAGAGGGTTGGGGGGGGGGGGGGGGGGGGGGGGGTGTCAACACATTACTGTACAGAATATTCCAGAGGCGGCAAAACGAAAAAAAATGACAGGATTGAACCCACGCTTCTAAGACATTCTCATCCCCCTGCCGTGCATTTCATTCCATTCCATGGGACTCTGTGTCCCACGTCGTGTTTTATACATTATCACATTCCTCTCTCCTCCTTTTTTTATCTTCTTACTAAACAGTGATGTTGATTCCGCCCCCCTCCCCCATTTACCCACAATGCATTTTGTTACCCTGACCCTTAAAGGTTGGGTATGGGATTTGCGAAACGCCAGCAGATTTTTGATAACACACAACTCAAATGGTCCTACCCCCTCTCCTTCAACGCTGACTCTGACTCCACCCATTCCAAGTACATGGACGCGCAGTCATGCACGAGTGCGAACACAGATGCGCGAGAGCAAGCCATTAGCTAGTTAGCTAGCTCCAGTAGCTACCGCAGGATAACAACAAACAGAAGCTTGCTCTGGGTCACGAGCTTTGAGAGTACGTGCACGAAGGGGTCACGCACGCGCGGGGGGGGGAGGGGGAGTGCAGTACGACTGTTTGATTGACGTACTTACTGTCCAATGCCACTCGGTGGGTCTGGAAATCATTGGCTGGAGTTTTTCGAGCCCTGCCTGTTCCACAGATTGACTTGTTTATATTTTCATGTCAGTACTTCTAACTCAGTGGCTGTAAGTGGGTTACGATAAGGATTTCAAGTAATTTTGCAAAAAATGGCCAAAAAAGAGAATCCCATACCCAACCTTTAACGGTCGGTTTTCCGGGGGAGTGCACCATGTTTGTTTGAGTTATGCGTTGTGTTAATCTTACAGCTACACGAGTGTATGTGTGTGTGTGTGTCTGTGTGTTTTGCACAGTCTCTATCGAATAAGAAAAACAAGATACAAATGTATGTTGAAACATTTATAATAACAAAGTCAACTCCCGCTTTGGGGACAGAAATTAACACAGTCAAAGGCAGACAGAGAGAGGGGGGGGGGGGGGGGTAGAGGGAGAGGGGAGAGAGACAAGAGAAATAGAGAGACAGGGAGAGAGATTCAGCATCCTGTCCAATAGAGGCAAGCCAGTACACCTCCTTGTCTTGAACCTTCTCCAGCTGATCCAAGAGCGTCTGCATGTGCGTGCCTGCGTGTCTGTGGCATCAGACGCTCCCCCCCCACACACACACTTCTTCCAGGGAGAGCGTTGTATCGTTTGGTGTCGCTCCCCGGAGAAGGAGTACCTCCTCAGGCTGCGATTAGTATTTCAGAGGCGCGTCGAGATGTGAGGATTTTGGAGCCGTGCGAACGCCGGAGAACGCGGTCGCCGCCTCTTAAACGGAGGCAGCTTTAATGCGCGGCGGCGGAGCTTCGTCCTTGGGTAAACTCATCCAGAATGCAGGAATATAAAAACGTCAGGCAGAGATAACTTGAGGCGGTCTGTATAATAAGGAACAAAAATTCAAACGTCAGGGGACGGCTTGTTGTTGTTGCAATCGTCGTTCCTGATTGGCTCGGATTCGTGCCGGCGGGTGTGACTGCGTGGGTGCGTGCGTACGTCGGGGATTGATGACATCACTGTTGTTTGATTTCAGTGTCTGGTTTCTAATTGAAACTGATGATGAATTTTCATTGTGGAATGCTGTCACGAATAGAGATTTGGAAGGGGTGTGTGTGTGTGTGTGTGTGTGTGTGTGTGTGTGTGTGTGTGTGTGTGTGTGTGTGTGTGTGTGTGTGTGTGTGTGTGTGTGTGTGTGTGTGTGTGTGTGTGTGTGTGTGTGTGTGTGTGTGTGTGTGTGTGTGTGTGTGTGTGGTGACGGTAAAATCAACCCCTCTAGAACAGACCCCTTAAAAATCCACACATCTTTGCCAAATGCACTCGCAAAAAACCCAACTGAAAAAATAACCAGCCTGGAAACCTGAACATATCAAAGAGCTAATATGCAAAACCATTCCTCAACATTGATGAGATTAACAACCCCCCCCTTCCCTTCCTCTGAATTTCCACACTACTTCGAATTATTCCGTTAAGATTAATTCTAGGTTTTGGACCGATATAACCTAAGAAACCGATTAAATATTCCGAAATCAGTCACACACAGAGAGGGTTTCCTCTTCCTCTCTCCTACTTAGGGCAGGGGTCCCACTGAAAGCCCCCCAAAAGTAATTGACAACCTTGGAAGACGGACGCCGTTAATAATGGTCATGGTCCTGTTGAAGTTAGGGCACTGTTTTATTTTTTTGTCCCCCTCTCTTAATAAATGTTCTCTTCGACACAAGATGATAATGCAATTGACCATGAAATTACTTAAAACTCGAAACGGACAAACTCCAAGAGTTGGCTGCGAAAGGTTTAAAAATGACCCCTGCTGCGCTCCTCTTCCTCGCGGAAAAAACGGTTCTTTGGGAAAGCGCTTCTCGACGTTCTGTTAAATTGAAAATCGTTGGCGAATGCGGATAGAGGGGGCGAACCAACCGGGCCCAACATCTGAAGCACAGTTACCCTGACACGACTTTAAAGCCATGAATCTGTCAGCGCTTGTTTGTACACAAGATTATGCTGAGAGCACACACACACACACACACACACACACACACACACACACACACACCACACACACACACACACACACACACACACACACACACACACACTCACTCCGTCGTTGGGCTACCATCTGAATATATCCCGCTCTCCCTGAATGGAGAATCCACGTGTGTAAGCTTTGCTTAACACCAAAGCAACAACATCACGCACAATCAAACACCCACGACCAATAAGCACACACTTACATGTACAAGCAGCGGTGGCTGGGTGTGCTGGCGTGAGTGAGCAAGACATGAACCCCGTCCAGGGTAAACATTTACAAGGAGTCACCCCTATCTCACGTTGTCTCTCTGTTCATAATCAAAGCCAGAATCGGGGGGGGGGGGGGGGTATGTTGTCTTCAGAGTACACCATGGAGGGGGCGGGGCTTTCCGCAATCAACTCGATACAACCGAGATACAGGAACGGCCTCCATCTTGGAATTCGATTTCCAGCTCATCTCGGACCGCGAGCAGCCGCTCCCGAACAGCGAAACCGTGTGGATTTTTTTTTTAACCCGACATCGACGACGAGGACTCAGCATGATTCTGTGAAGTTAGTGGGTTTCTGACGACGGACATACTGCAGCTTTAACTTTGGGAAACTGGACAGTTGGAAAAAGTAAAAAAAAAAAAAAAGGATCTATCAACCTTTAACATCAGTAATGTGTCTGTTGAGTAAAAAAATTATCATTATAGGAAATTAAAGAAAAAAAAAGGAAATGTTCAACTGTGGAATGTAAAATCACTACAAAATAAATCCATCGGTGTGTTTACTAACGCTGTCCATTGTCGTACATGATATACGGCTGGTGTTTTTCTCTATGTAGCAGTGAGGTTATATGAAGCCTTTGTAGCCACATAATGAGGAGGACCCATGGCCGCAGACAACAGGTAAATAAAGTGGATTCCGTGGATCCTCACGCGAGAGTAAGAGGAAATATCGCGAGAAAACGTTATAGTGGCTGTGGAACCGTTGAATACGAGTGTTCTTTTACCGACACGTTTGCCAGAACATGTTCAGGGTTCATAAGTTGTGTAATTAAAAGATTTGCTGATGATATTAGTCCTGTTTTTACGATTATTATTTATGTGTTTCCACACTGAATGTAGTTTGTCATCACTGCACACTGGAAAATAAAGTGTTTCAATAGGCAGCATTAATACCACCCAGAAACATCAGCCTTTAGGTCAGTTCCAACTTCCACCTTAAGCTGTGTATACAGGTAGGCCTTTTTTTTATTAGGTCAGTTCCACCTTAAGCTGTATATACACAGGTAAGCCTTTCCATATTTGAGCATTAGTTTTCTTTAGGTCAGGTATTCTACAGGAATCGCTTCTCCCCCGCAATCACCCACCTGGTCATTTTCAGTCGCCAAAGAAAACTGGTTTCATAACACATCTTTGGATTAAACTAACGTTAACAAGCAGTTGGACAGGTGTACCTAATAAAGTGGCCGGTGAGTGTATGAGAAGATTTCTACCTACGCATAAAATTAAAAAAGACATGACATCTTACATTTGTACAATCCAACCTTATTTTTGACTAATGAATACAAATATATAAATAGTTCCCTTGAAGAAAAATACTGAAAACGAAAATAAGCCATCAGCAAGTATGCCTCGTTTAATGTGTACTGGGCAGAGAATAAAAGACCAAAGTCTTAAACCAAGACTATGATAATTATCTCTTGTTTGCTTCAAATGCAAGATAAATAATTAATTTGCCCACACTTAAAAGAATAGTCGATAATTAACGACCATCTTCACGGCTTACAGCTTAATCACGGGTAGTTGCCACAATTCCTTGCTAAATTATGAATTTGAGGACTCCACGTTGAAGCACCACCTGTCGAGTGTGACAATAAAACTTAAAAATCAATTGCACAAAAGAAAAACACATTTCAGACGAATACGAAACAAACAACACGGCTGCAATGTTTTCATTTTTTTATTTTAAGATTTAGTTTGTCGTATTTTGTTTGCTCCCAGAATCGCGGACGAACTCGGCTCTCCTTTATTAAGCTTGATTTGTTAGCATCACGTAATTCCCCCCATCGTTAAGACTGCCAATTTATTAAATCCATTTTTATTATTTCTCAAATCCAATACTGCAGGTGGTCCAGTCCTTCTGTAGGAAATAAAAATGAACGCAAGACCCATAAAAACCAAATCCAAAAATGTTTCAAGTGATGACATGAAAACTTGGGTGACCGTCTTTCTCTCATGAGCGGTTGCTTCAGTTGGCCGTTTAAACTACGCTAAACCCGATCGAACGAAGCCGATACGTATTCTCGCCCGAAATTTAAAACGTCGGAATGCTCCCTCGTCAGAACGTCATGATTGGCTGACGGGGGGGGGGTCATTCAGACTGCATCGTGCTCCGACGTCAACCACAACTCTTAACCGACGGTCGGTCTCGCTCTCTCCTCGCTTCCGGTTATCGGAAACCCACGACTTCGGGAATCGCTTCTAGGTTTCCGACGTCGGATTCCGTGGCGTCGTCGGGAACGGCGTCAGCAGAGGGCGAGGTATTTCTTTTTACGTTTTAAGTGATAGTCGAGCGCAACAAAACGAGCGCCACACAGTGGCACGGATTCTAACCTCATGCTGGACCGGGTCGGCGTCTTAGCGCCGCCGACCCGGTCAGAACAAGTCTCACCCAGTCTACTCGCGAAAAAGGCATCTCTCTACGGTCGCCGTACTGCCGACACGCCAACCGGCAGGAAGGGACTAGAAAAGGCACTATGCTCTGATGCAGAGGTTTGGCCGTGAGATGGAAGAATAAGTGGGGATGGGGAGGAGTGGTTCGGTCACAAAGCCAGATCTCCTTGCTACTCCTTATCGTCTCATACACACAGACCCACAATGCATTAGAAAACACGGCTTCTACTCTTCTAGCCAAGTCGTGCTGTTGCCTTTAAATGTGTACATTTGTATTTTTCGTTTGATCCCGTCGATGTGTTGTCGTCTGATCTATCTGTGCGGAATCACACACACAGAAGATAATTATCCCTGCTCAGCGACAAGCAGATCAGAGTGTTTCTGCGCGGAGGGAATCGCCTTCCTGGGGGGGGTCAAATCGCTAATCTTTTAGGGTCAAAGACGGGCGCGTTCAAATACTAGCGTGAAAGCTGTTCCCTAGCGAGCTAAAAACAAGCCTCTAGATGTTTAGTTTGGCTGCGATTGTTCACGTCTAAAGCATCACCGATTGTGGTACATTACGGACCCAACTGAAACCAACCAGGGAGAGAGAGTGGACAGACACACAAGGAGTCACAGGGGAGGAGAAGGAGGAAGAGGAAGAGGAGGAGGAAGGAGGAGGAGAAACCAAAAAAAAGTATGGCATGTAAATCATTTTTCATTAATAGTTTTATCCAGTTTGCGCGTTGTGAGAGGGTCTGGTCAGAGTGTTTCGCCTGGGCCGGGGGGGGGGTGGGTTATTATGGGTTATGACTGGGAGGTCCTATGGTCGGGGGGGTGTCGGAGCGAGTCTCTGGGTCCTAGTGCCGGTCCATGGCGGCGTTCTGTAGCAGCTCAGTCTGGCTCTGTACCGGGGCTCTGAAGGGGGGGGTCTGAAAGCCCGGGGGGGGGCCGGAGTGGAACTGACCGGAGGGGATCCCGGGGGGTAACGGAGGGTAGGAACCCCACCCTAACCTGTGGAGGGGGATGTGGCTGCCGAAGTGGGTGCTGTGTGGGTGCTGCTGGGTGTGGTGGGTGGGGCCGCTGGAGGCGGCGGGGGCGGTGCCGGGCGGGGGGGCGATGGAGGCGGAGCTGAGGGCGGGGCTGGGGGCGGGGCCGGACGGCGTGTCCATTTCGGTGAGCGCCTGCAGGGACTTGAGCCAGTGGGGGGGGTTATCGTCGTGGAGGGAGTCCAGGCCGTTGGTGGTGTTGCCTGACGGGACACCTGGGGGGGGGAGGAGGACAGAGAGAGGAACAATGTTAGCATTTTAGCCGTTAGCAAACCCATGCATGCAACATGCAAACGCTTTGGGTATCTGCAGGTTTCAGCAAGTCCAATTTAAGACTTTTTAATACCACCTTGAATGGAATTTAAGACCTAAAACACGCGATGGTGGGGGGGGGGGGATCCCGCTGTATTATAACCTAAGGATAGCATGGGCGTCACTCAATGAGACTCATTCACCTACCCATTGTCGCAGACTAGCTAGCAAGCACGCAGACAATCGTTTATATATGCAGCTAGCAAGAAAGAAGCCTCTCTACATGTCTTTTGTGAAAAGTCCCCCGAGAAAAAGAAAAAAAATAGTCCTGCCCCGACAAATTTAAGACCTTGAGTTACAGTATTTAAGACCAGCATATGACATTTGTAACGAATTTAAGACTTTTCAAGGCCTTAAATTTAGAAACATGAATTTAAGACTTAAGACTTTTTTAAGGATGCGCGGACACCCTGTTCATCCATCATGTCGTCTGAGAAGATGAAGTCGTGGGTTCGAATCCCGATGTCTACCTGTAGGCATCCTTCAGAAAGGTGCCACGCCCCTACCTTCACCTTATAGTCGGCATGCGTCTTAAAAACACATTTAACACGATTCTCCACGTAAAGACGTAACAAAACGGAACTAATTCAAACTGTGTGTCTGTGGGACAGAATAATTCAAATAAACGGGGTAAATGACTCAAAGGGAACGCGAGGTCACGCTGTCGTTGTCTCACTCTGATGTCCTCTCCCAACATGCCGCCGTCAGGTACAACAACCCCCCCCCCCCCCCCATGCCCCCAACCCTCAACAGGACTTTCCATGGCACCGGCACAAACCAGGAAGACAAAAAAAACAACAGAAATTGGCATACAGTAGCGTCCCGTGTTTATTTACGGTACTACCGTCGGACAAGTCCACTGTCTGCAAAAAAAATGCATGAATAAATAAACGTGCTGGAACGCGAGCCCTCCAGGGATCAGGCATCGACCGGCCCCCAGTCTATTGACCTCCGCGCTTGGACACCACACAGCAAGATTAATGTGGGCCGGCTGGAACCAAAGGCACCGGGGGGGGGGGGGGCTGGGACCAAGGCTGTGAATCGTCTCTCTGGCCCCAGGGACAGAAGGATGCACCGGGAGGGTTAAAGTAACTACAGGGAGGGAGTCACCTGACCCCTCACAGCTGCCGGTGAGCTGAGCAGTCCTGTGTGTGTGTGTGTGTGTGTGTGTGTGTGTGTGTGTGTGTGTGTGTGTGTGTGTGTGTGTGTGTGTGTGTGTGTGTGTGTGTGTGTGTGTGTGTGTGTGTGTGTGTGTGTGTGTGTGTGTGTGTGTGTGTGTGTGTGTGCATCTGAATGAGTGAGTGAATGGGTGAATGTACGGACCTTAGTGAGTGAGTGTACGAACATGAGTGAGTGAGTGCATCTGAGGGAGAGAGTGAGTGATTGGGAGAACCTGAGTGAGAGCGTGAATCTATGAACCTGAGGGAGTTAATGTGCGAGTGAATGGTTGATCGAGTGAGAGAATGCAAGTGATTTAGTGATTGTGAGTGAATGAATGTGTTTGAGAATGTAAGTGCGGGAGTGATAAAAAAAAAATGTGTGTGGCTGCGCGAGTGTGTGAGGTTCATTCTCTGTGATGAATGCTGTCCAAGTTCTGTTCAATCAGGGTCTGGAACCAAGGACATTAACCCCCCGCCCCCTCCTCCAGGCAGGGTCGCTCTCCCGGGGAAAAGTGTGCAGGCTGGACTATCTGAGCTGGCCGATGAGCGAGGCCAGGGTTTTCTCCTTCACCCTCCACAAAGACCATGGTCCCAAACACTGCCAAATCATCACTCATGGGTGCAGGTCTTTCTCTGGAACACAACTCAAGTTTCTGTGGGTCGTCAATAAATGAAAAAACACAATTCATTCGTTGATCAAAACGAAAAGAATTTCTCAATCCTTCCTCTGCTGTTGTTTTGTGCAACACAAAAGTCGTAGGTTTCAGGACCGAAGGACACCCGCCATGCGTCAACAGAAAATGCTTTTGGATTGTGCAACACAAAGCAACAGGACTATCTGTGCTGGCTTATGGCCGAGGCCAGGGCTGTCGTCGCCAAGACCCTGCTCCCAAACGCTGCCAAACCATCACTCATGGACGCAAATCTTTCTCTGCACGACAACACAACTCAAGTTTCTGTGGGTTCGTCAATGAATGACGAACTCAATATTATTTCAATCATTGATAAAAAAATGAATGAATTTTTTGGCAACCTTCCTCTGGTTTTGTTTTGGGGACGCAAGACGAAAGTCTTCCGTTTCGGGTCGAAGGAGGATTTCCCGGCGTGCGTCAACAGAAAACGGTCTTGGATCGCGTGACACAAAATAGCATTTAAATACACCGAGGAGGCCATGAAACGATTGGCTGCTGGCGAAACCATGACACAAGCTTGTTTGTGTTGGAAATAAAACCACGCAAACGCTCCCCAAGGCCATCTTTTCAGGAACCCCCACGCAGGTAGACCTGACTCAGTCGGACGTTGTGTCCCCCCCCCCCACCTCCCCCCGGTGACGAGGAGGGCCCATTGTGCTGCCATGACGACCGTTGCCGATGATTCAACCAGGTTACTTAGCATCGATCGCATGAATGGGCTTTTATCTATGCGTCTCCTGGTGGGGGTTCGGGCCCCCTTGCTGTGTTCAGGCTGGGTCCGGCCCTGCATTAATGGTCTGTCTCCAGATGCATCACACACCATCCCGCACGAGTTGCTCTTGTGACGTCATTTCCTGGCTTGTGGCACTTACAGCGTTCCCGTTTGTCTTTGTGGGCATCTGGGTTTCCGTTAGCTACATTACCCTCTCAGGCAAACCAGCTAGAAAACAAACACAACTTACAGGGCTCAAAGCAAGGACGATTAGTGAGCCTGAAAAGTTGTCCAGGAGGAAATGTGTACAATGTATTAATTTAGGTATTAAATTAATGTTATACTGCTCTATGCCTGATATCAGGCAGGGTTGCCTGAGAACTTTTAGCCCTGAACTTCACATTGAAATACACAAACAGCAAGACCGTGCAATGCATAAATTGCTGCCCGGACTAAGGCAGCAATGCGTTACGGGGGCAGCTATCTTTGTTTGACGAGTCGTGCGGTCAGTCTCACTGAACTCGGTTTGACTCTCAGAATCCTGAGTGGGAACGACTAAAAGGGGGCGTGCACCTCAGTGAAATGCTTCAAGAAAGCCTGGGCGGTTTCCCTCTCTGCAACCCGTGCGGGTGGTGAATGAGACATCCCGACCACACCATGAAGAGGGTTAGCGAGTTGCGGCTACGACTGTTAGCGAGTGGCGTTATGTATCCGAGGAAACGGCCGACCGAACCACCACGTTTGACCCCTGGGCGTCGGGGAAAAGGGAAGCTGTATTATGCATGCGGCGGGTAAAGATAGATTCAGGTAACGGCCGGTCTACCGGCGGTGTTGGGGGGGTGAATGCTTAAGTGGATTAAACGCCGCGATGCCGTGCTGCTGCCACACTGTAAACCCACACTTCCCATAATAAGCAGACGCATTAAAACTCGGCGCGCGACTGAAGTTCCAGCGGCGGAGAAGGTTAGAGGGGGGGGTGGTGATAAATCCCTGGGGATGGCGGCAGGGAAGGGAGCTGGGTAGAGGGGGGGGGGGGGTGACGGGGGTGAGGTCGTTTAATCATCTCAGCAGATGGTCTTATCTGAAGTGACTCAGCGATTCAGACACGTCGTTAAGGGGCTGCGGCGGACTGGCATCGCGCTCGCGGCATGAAGAGAGCGTGGTGGACGGACTTGGGGGGGGGGGGGCGCCATGGAGATGGAGGGGGGGGGGGGTGGGGGTTCCTACCGGTGATGATGGCGGGGTCCATCCAGCTGGCCGTGTTCTCCCAGCAGCTGGTGGTGGTGGTGGTCCCGACCCCGAAGCCCAGCGCGGCGGGGGGCCCCGCGTTGTGGCTGACGCCGTTCAGGGAGGAGGAGGAAGAGGAGGAGGAGGAAGAGGAGGAGGAGGGCGAGGAGTTGGGCAGGCCGCCGAAGTTGATGTTGATGTTGGGCAGCAGGGCGCGCAGGCCGTCCTGCCACTCCTTCACGTTGAGCCCGTCGTCAGACCCGTTGTGTTCTGTGGGAGGGGGGGACGACACAAGAAGAAGGGCTTTTAAGGCCCAATCCCATTTCTACCCCTTACCCATCCCCCTTGTTTTGAAGGGGTAAGGGGTAGAAATGGGATTGGGCCTAAAGGTTTTTTTGCATTTTTATGCTTTAGGGATACAGTGAGATGGACAGGAAGGTATTAGAGATAGCGGGGAGGACATGAAGCAAAGGAACAAGGGCAGGAATCGAACCCGTGTCGCTGCCATCAGGACTGTGCCTTTTGGCGCGTTTCCACCAGGCGGGCGCGCTTAAGCCCAGCACGCCTCGGCCTAGTAGTGAGGGTGCGGTTTGGCCCAGCTCAGTCACGGCTCGCCACCGCCGACGGTACCCTTATGGTAGGGCGCGGGTTAAACCGGCTGGCGATAGCCGCGGCAGCTACGTTAGCATCGTGACCTCATAGCAACCCGACACGGTGTAGCCTGCTAAGAAATTTAATGAAAAAGAAAAACGCGACACTTTAAACAAAGCCACAATGTTGGACATACAAGACCAACTTTTTGGCACCCTTTCAGACCGCTTGGTACCCGAACGAAGGAGTACCAAAAAATAGGTACGGCTAAGTGCGCTTATTTTTGGACCCCGCCCACTTTTGGCGGTGGAAACGCGAACCGTACGGTGGAAACACGCCGTAAGGTGGATGTGCCGCTACCTGTCCACGATGACATGCGCAGCCCGGATCTGCTAGAGACCAGGATAGAAAACAGCATCTTATTATTAGGAGCATGACACCTGAAAATCAGGTTTGGGGGATTTTGCTTTGGAGCAATTTCCGGCCGCCTAGTGTGGTGTAACATCTTTAACAGAACTATTTTTATCAGCACTATTATTTTCAGGTGTTTGTGTTTGTTCTGCGGGGGTAGTGCGGTTTTCCGCTCTTGTGGTTTCGGCTGCGATACGTCCCGTCTTGTTTGCGGGATGAAAACAAATGAAAAGTCATTATCCTGCTGACCGAGCACACGGGGGCTGTCACCGCTCAGCAGGGTGGTCCGAGGGGCTGTTTGATCCCTGTTCCCAAACAAGAGCCCGCCAGGGAGGGTTGGGGGCTCGCTATGGCAACACAGGAGAGCGAGTACACCTTTGGATTTCCTGGTGTGTGTGCTTGTTTAATTTGCGACCGCACTTGGTAACTAGCCGCCTTTACTAAGCCCCAGTACGGGGGTCCGTGTAGAGTGCACCGTTGTTTGGAGAATGGAGGCAATCAGTGCATTTCTGTAAATAGGAACCACTGCTTTACTTGATGGAGACAGCACATAATTACCTAAACGCGACACTTGCAAAAACGAAAAGATGAAATAAAATATTAATCTGTCTGATGCTCAAAAAGGAAAAAAAAAAAAAGCTCAAAAAAGGAATTAAAGCCATTTGAATAGGCTTGATATAGCTGACTAAATGAATGTTTGTCGTACGCGTTTGCTCTGGGTAATTGCAGGACGACGGGACACCAGCAATCAAATTCTGTCCACTGGCAGGAGAGAGTGGGCCCGTCTCTAAACATCAACACTGCCATCCGTTGGGCTGAGCAGCGCCAAAGTCAACAGGAGCTTTCGCCGTTCCGTCACGCCGAGGGCTGCTGGAACCGAGCGCGTGGGGGACGGGATCTGAACGCGGCGGGGAGGTTCCCTTAAACCTCATTTAACGTCGTCGCGCATGAACGGCGAACCTGAACGAAGAATGAACATTTTTCAAAAAATGTTCGTTGTTTTCGGATGCGGCATAGCGACTGTAAATAAGGGTTTAATATAACTCTGTAATTAACTCATTTTGATCGTGATTTTTGGGTGAAATGGTCTCCAAACTAATATAATTGAGTTTTCAAGTTTTTTTTTTAAGTATATTTGTTTTATTCATTAAATGTTTTAGAGAAATATTTTCCATTTGACCATTTTGTGTATTTTAAGGGGACATTTTAAAGTTCTCAGTTTTCTTTCAGAGAGAAATGCTGAATAAATGTTTTCAAACTCAAAAAGATTTGTACAAATAGTTTGAATAACAGCGATTTCAATATTGCCCAAAATAATTATAATTAATTAATTAATGAATTATAATCTTTCACATAATCTAGCAGCCCTAGTTCAACACCTAGAATGCCGTGAAACACGGAGCGTTTCTGCATGGTGGTGGACGTCAGAGAACATGGGCGAGGGACATCATTAACTAGAGTTCCGTCAGCACAGCACTGTACTGGTGCATTTCTAACCAATCAGGATTCACAATGTAAACACGGGTCACAACCTTCTCACGTTCAATGTCACCGATAGCCAAGGGATGAAACCGGACACCAATATCTCATGGGGGAAGTGGGTTGGATGGATTGTTGAAGAGATTTAGGCCAAGATGTTTCCTTATGCTTGAGGAGGCCAGGATTTTAAAATACGTTTTGGTGCCCCCTGCAGGCCAATCTCAGGTAAAATGCATCATTAAGAGGGAATGTTCTATAATGCAGCAGCATTCCAATTGGATTTCAAATAGGTTTGAAAGTGTGTCTAGACGGCTAGGGAAATCTGCATTCTGGCCATGTTCTGCTCACCGTACTATAATTAGTGGATCGAGATCGGCATCTCAATGCGTCTCCGCCATGTCGTTAATCACAGGTGTCGCAGGTAAAATGTCTCCTTCTGCTTGGCGGGGGTGAGCCCCGTCTATTGAATGGACGCCGGCTGACCCAAATCCGTGATCCGCTCACACACAACATAACGATTATGTCTGCATAACGACACGGTTTCATGTAACGAGCGCCCGACCATGGAAGACAATCCAAATGGGCAATTGTGGGCTCACTTGAGGAGGTCTAAGCGATGTCCCATTAGGGAAAATATGTGATCATCTGGAGATGAAAGCCTGTTCAATATGCATTTATGGTTCATTATTACAACCAAGACGGCTCTGTAGCCCGGAATTGGACGTGGGCATCAATTTCCACTAGCATGAGGGCTGCAAATGAGATACTACAGACAGGATGGCCATAACGCTCTGCTGAGCCTTTAACAGTTATTATTGCGGGGTGAATAATGCAGCACAGTTGGCAGCACAGTCAATGAACAGCGTCATTGAAACAGGTGGCGATATCAGGAGAAGAATCATAAAAAAAATAAGTCTCCAAGCCGCTTCTAAAAAAAGGATACAGGACCGGACAGCTTGAAGCTCAAGAACCGTGTGAAATTGTGATTGTCGCGTGATTATATTGATGGTTATTGCGTTCCACAAATGTGTACGATGGTGGTTTGTTTTGCGGTACAGATAAAAAAAACAAAAAACCTTCCTCGTCCAGAAAGACTACCCTGTGATTTCGTGCCACATCGTGGTAGACGTGTGGACAGCGTTAACAAATCACCTGTGGCTCGCTCTCACCGGTGACGGCATCACCAACACACGTACAGACCAATGTCTAATTCATGTGCTCTGGACTGGAGCCCGGGTTTAAAAATAAAAGAGGAACGTGGGCAGAGTCATTTTCATTCCACACATGTCCAAAGTATGCAGGTTAATTATTTAATAAGCAAATGTCTGCACTGCTTTTTTGTGATAACATTAAGCGAGGGGGAAGAGCACCAAATCAAATAGAAATGGGCGCGTTTCATCTGAGATAACTCACAGTTCAAGAGCTGCCGTCTCATATTTAAACCAGAAAGGAAGACGGTTGGTGTTTCGGTGAGTGAAAACAACTTTAGATGTTCTGACATGTTAGAAAAAAGTTTGGCAAAAATTTTTTTTGGACATAAACTACTAAAAAAAACCACAAAAAAAACATCTTTCCTGCGATCCCTGAAGAGCCACACTGACTGAGCGAACGCTCCAAATGACACCCGCCCAAAACCCTCTCCTCTGGCTATCTTTGGTCCATCGAGGAACACGATAAGCAGACCAGCCTAAAGGATGGACTCTGGTCTGCTCTGCTGTACCATGACAGCAATGGGGGGGTGGGGGGTGGTGGGCTTCACTGCTCAAGGGCACCGTGTGAGCCAAGTGGAGCTGGAGATACAGTAGAAAGCCGTGATCCTTTTGTTTGGGTTCCACACCGAGTAGAACTTGGAAGTAACAGAAGGGATTACGTTTTGGGGATTCCCGACGACAGAGTAGCAGTGAAGGCGGATTGCTTTACAGATGATACCAGACGGCCAGGTAGCGGGCATCTGTTAAAATATGGATGATGAGCTGGGCCAAACGAAAAAAAAAAATACCGGCCTTTAGAACATCGGCTTTTAAGTCTTGCGTTTAATAAAACATCGGACTCTCATAATACTCTCTAGGCATACGTGACGAATGAGCGTCAAAGACTGTTAAGTCAAACCAATTTCATAGAAAGAGGATTTTTTTTTCTAAATTTTAGCCATCCCAACTAATGCCGATAGACCATCATATTGATACCGATAAGACCTAAAGGATGTTAAATGAACAGGTGTGGTGCACCTCCAATAAGGCATTTTGTTTTTTTACATTCATTGCGTGGAAAGTACTTCAAAAAGGACCAACATTTAGGCCCAAATTTCATCATGGCCATTCTATCACTGTTGTGTAAACTGGGGTTTCCTGGCAACCAAATCCATCCAGAGGAAGAAGGAGACGAAGTTTGGAGACGCAAAAGAGAGGGAGGTGGGTTTACTTCATTAGTTTACTGTTAATTGTTGTCAAGGAGCAGCTAAGTGGGCTGAAGGGTTGCTACATTAAAGCATCATCTGCCTAATGGTCGCCCATGCAAGACTGGCCATTGTCAGCACACACACACACACACACAGTGACCAATCACTGTTGGGGAACCCGGGATGGTTTTGCATGAGCGCTGACGGGGGGGGAGGGGGAGGGGGGGGGGACGCATGACGGACCCCTCTGGGAGGGAGGAGGCGACGATCTGGAACACAATCGTGTGGTACACACACACCACATTGCGTCAACACTTAAATGACCCATTTGTGTGAACATGTACCATCAATTATTCATTCCTGAACACCAACTCGCACTGGGTGGGCTAAATTAAACCCCGAAGGAATTCCGTCATGGGTCGCAGAAAATGAATTCTGAAACATGAACGCCTACTTAAATGCAGTAATGGACATTCTAACTTGGGAGTCATATTGCGCAATCCTAATCGTTTATATCAAAACCATCCATGCCAAAATGGCAGCCTTGCGTCTATTTGGTTAGTGCAGCTAATGTCTTTCTGGTTGGCAGTGAGACGCCAGCAGGTTTCAACAAAGCATTAGCAGGAACCATCTACCGAGAGAAGGGGCTGAATCATCTCTGATAAATACGGTCAAAATTAATAGAGCCTCATTATTCAGAATTTGGTAAAAATATCCCAACAGTTCCAGATTAAGAAAATGCCCTCTTGTAGAACTTGATGCATTTCCATGTAGCGTCGACAGTCCAGTCACTACAAAGCGCCTTCCTTCAGGGCTCCTAACAGTCATTAGGAAGGTCAAGGCAGTAGGTTGAGAAAACCGACTGGTAGGTTATCGTGCTTTGCAGAGCAAGATATTTCTTTAAATGGTAATGAGGAATCCTGGACGACTTGTCTTTGCGCTTGTGATGAGGCAGGCATTAAGACCAGGGATCAACTGGTTCAGACTGAAGGGGGCATGTGTGTGTTCGGTGTGTGTGTGTGTGTGGATGTATGATGATGACAACGATAGCATATCATCTGCTGCCCCCTGCTGGACAAAAGCTCTACGTCTCGCCTCAGTGCACCAGGCTACTTCCCTAACATTTGGCTGTTCATGTCTAGAATAGAAGACAAGACTTTCCTGGGTTTAAAAAAAAGTCATCCCTAAAGGGAATTAAAGGTCCACTATAAAAGTGGGATTAGCCATTAAAAGCCTTTTGGAAAATCGCCCTATTCTGGGATCAGAAGTGGGCGTGTCCACCTAGATGTATGACGGAGAGACGAACAACGTTTGCTACAGTCGGCTGGTCGACTGATCTATCCAGCACACACACCAACTTGAAATGTCAGGAGAGGCAGATTTCCAAAAGGGCTTGTAACGGCTAATCACAGTCACACCTGGTGGCATAAAATGTTGCCTTTAAAAGCGTCCCTAGAGGGAGTCACGGGGCAATGATTTATGACATGGATTGCGAATCTTTTAAAGGCTCATGTCATGCCACCAGGTGTGGGTGTTATTAGCTGGTAGGAGCCACTTGGCACAGGGAAGGAATGATTTTTCATCAAGTGGCCGTGTCCACCTAGATGTGCGCTGGATAGATCAGTCTACCCAGTGGACTGTAGCAAACGTTCCTCATCTCGTCCTTCATATATCTTCATATATCTATGATGTCACTATGAGAGTCGTTCCTTCCCTGTGGCAGACGGCTTGTACCAGCTAATCACACCCACCCCTGGTGGCCTGTCTCGACCCCCTTAAACGAAAACGAAACGGGTAAAAAAATATATCCTTTCATCAATTCACTGCAAATTATTTGTTCTCGATTCTGAATTTTTTTGAAATCGATTTAAAAAAAAAGAAAAAGAAGAAGCATACATTGTAATCTAGAAGCGAGTATGCCTAAATGTACATCTCCTTTTACATTTTTACATATTATGATTATTACTTTTATTCTGCAAGTTTTTCCCTTTTTTGCTAGTTCAAGCACAATGAAATGGATGAATCATTTTGAATTGGTTAATTCTAAATAATATTTTGGTATTTTTGTCATCTGCACGTATTATTGAATCGACGTAGAAGCAAGTGGATCAATATCGAATCGAAATCTGACCAAGGTAACTGGCAATACCCAGCCCTAATAAACACGGACCTCCAAACCCACGTCCCCCCCAAAACGCTCCGTCTGTAAGCACAGAAGGGGTCTTACCTGAGATGGCGATCCCTCCTAGGCCTGTGCTGTGCATTCGGGGCATCGTTAAGTCCAAGAAGCTGCTCTCCAGGGCCGAGGACGCTATCGTCATGCCGACCGCGTGGTTCATGTGTGCAAAGTGATTGCGCGCGACGCCGGGCGGCATAGTCCCGCCCCCGCCGCCCCGCCGCCGCCGCCGCCCCCGGCCAACCAGGGCTGGCGGGACGCCGTCCCGGGGGAGTGGCCCACGTTGTTGGAACAGGAGGAGGACGAGGAGCAGGACGAAGACGAGGAGGAGGAGGGGGACGAGGACGACGGGGGCGAGGGGAGGTGGTGGTGGTGCCCCCCCACCGGGAAGCTGAAGGAGGTGTAGCCTGGGCGGTGCGGGTGGGGCTGCGGCGGCTGGTGCTGCGGCTGGTGGTGGTGGTGGTGGTGGTGATGGTGGTTCTGGAGGTGGTGGTGCATCTGGGAGTAGCGGTGCTGCAGCCCCAGGGGGAAGTGGTTGTTGGGCGGGGGCAGCATGCCCGGGGGGCCGGCGCCCCCGAAGCCCCCCTTGGCGGCGGGGAGTGACGTGGGGAGGCCCCCGCCGCCGCCGCCGACGGAGGAGGAGGAGGAGGGGCCGTGGGCGGGGCTACGGGAGAAGGGCCCCGGGGACAGGGGGGCCGGCGGCGGGCTGTCCTGCAGGGAGAGCTCCTTCTCGATGAGGTCGGCCAGCGCCTGGCGCGTCACGTCGAAGGGGTCGAAGCCCAGCTCGTCGTCCTGCGTGCTCTGCGCGGCGGGGGTCTGCTGCGCCGGCTGCGTGGACGAGCCGAAGCCGAAGGCCGCCTGCCAGTCCGTGGACGACGACACTGGCATGGTGTCTGGGGGGGCACAGCGTTTACATGGGGGGTGATGCTAAGTGATACCCTGCTTTTGCTTTTAGCTCATAATCTTTCTAATTTTCTTTTCTCTTTTTAATTACACTTCAGATTAGCATCAAGCAGTTAACGCTACATGTAACGCTACATTTAACCGTTTTATCGGAAAGCTACTTATGAGGGAGGCTGGGGGAGAATTAAACGTACGATAAATGCTTGAAATACAAAAGAAGGAAAGCATAAATGCACAACGGTCACATCTCTAGGAGAGCTAACGGAGTCGGGAAGACGAGGTGGACCCAAACTCATTGTTCTCTTGGTCAAGCTTCAAATCCAGATTCAGAGCCCCGTGTCTGTCGTTTACAATGTGTTACGACAGACAGGCAGACAGACAGACAGACGGACAGAGACAGACAGACAGAGACAGACAGATGGACAGAGACAGAGACAGACAGATGGACAGAGACAGACACCCAACGACAGACAGATGGACAGAGACAGACACCCAACGACAGACAGACGGACAGAGACAGACAGATGGACAGAGACAGACAGACACCAAAAAACAGACAGAGACAGACACCCAAAGACAGACAGATGGACAGAGACAGACGGAGACAGACAGACACCCAAAGACAGACAGATGGACAGAGACAGACGGAGACAGACAGACACCAAAAAACAGACAGAGACAGACACCCAAAGACAGACAGTTAGAGACAGACAGACGGACAGAGACAGACACCCAAAGACAGACAGAGACAGACACCCAAAGACAGACAGACAGACACGCACATACAGACACTGAGACAGACAGACAGGCACAGACAGACACTCAGACAGACCCCCCCCACACCCACCCATCCACCCACCTGAGGCAAAGAGGCTCTGTGGTTCGGGGGCGGTGGGCCACTCGGTGGCGCTGTTCTGCGGGGAGCTCCCCAGGCCGGGCATCCCGCTGCTGGGCACCGGGTTGGGGTGCCTGAAGTTGCTGTTGTCCGAGAACAGGGACTGGGACTCGGCGGAGGAGCCCTCGAAGGGGGAGCGCACCATGAGCCCACTCACGCTGATGGGCAGCACCAGGTTGTGTTTGCTCAGGCCAGGAGGGGGCGACGGAGAGTCACTGCAAGGGAGCTGGAGGAGGCAGGGGGTGAATACAGGAGAGGAAGAAGACTCCAGCCTACTGCGTTGTTAAGGCCTTAACAACAATAGGGCCCCGCCTTGACTACCAATACGGTATCTAATTTTTTATTATTTTTTTTATTATGCATTTTTTAAATTATTATGCATTAACAAAGTAGAAAACTCTCGTAGAGAAAGAAAACATGCTTCCATCAGGTGCAAAAAATAAAGCATCAATAATGCGTCAGTCATACTGTTACAACAATGGTCGTGCCATAAGGCTTTTTAAATGGAATTGAAACGGAGACCCCCTTGACTAAGACGTTTTCTGGGGGAAACACTGGACTCTAACTCAAGACAACTGGAACATTGGCCCTTACCAGAGCACGGGAAACACAGCAGCTCATAACATTAAACATCCATAACTTTTAAACAGCGATAAATACGACCTAATAATAAAAATGACAGGGCCTTTGACCCGCTATCGACGGTCTGTGAGAAGAGTTCACCGTTTATTTTGGTGTAAAAAACAAGCCCTCCATTAGCGTGAGTCTTACCAGTTGTGAGGTATCACTGTTGCTGATACTGATGATATCTGGCAGTTTGTCACTGGGACTGCACGGGGACAAAAACATAGGGTGGGGTGTTACTTCATTAAGGACATGACTGCGCGTCTTCGAGCCGACAACCGAGAGATTCCAGTTACTCTCTGACGTTGCAGAAGAAGTGATTGAAAAAGCGATTAAAAAGAGATATTGACATTTGAGTGTAAAAACGAGACACTTAATAATTGTGCAAACTCTATATCCCCAAAAATGTATATCAACACCATGAGGTCAAGGTTAAAGGCATCGATGTTAAGGTCAACAGCGATACTGTTAGGGGGGCAAACACTAACCCTTTTAAAGGGGAGCTAATACTCCACCATGTGCGAGCGTGTTTTTTCTTTTTAAAGTTCCTTATGTTCCGTATCACTCTCTAAACAAGCAATCAATCATTCCATAGTATGACCAACACGACGTCGGAAGCAGTCGACATATACACGGCTCTTTCCTTCAGGCCAGGCCGAGGTGTTGGGATGAATTGATATTATAACAAATCACAGCCTTTGCGATTTGTGTAAATCGCGTTCTATCAAACTGCGATGTTGGTTTGAACTCAGCCCTAAACACCGCCCCTTTGAAACGTGGGGAGTCCCCGGCCGGTCCGGGGGACCCCAAAATCAACCCACCAAATCTTTAATAATCCGTGAGTCAATATGAAGTTTAAAGGGGTGATATTATACCACCAGGTGTGAGTGTGATTAGGTAGATAAGCACTACAATCCCCTGGGACACACACAGGGTAAGGCCAATCAACCCTCACAGCTGGGGGCATCACAACACCCCTTTATGTGAAGTTGCAGGTCATTTACTGCGCATTCGAGGGAAAGGTGGTCATTTCTCTGGGTGTGTAGAATGGCGGACGCCCTGCTTGTGCCTGTGATGCGCCAACGTTCGGTAAAAGTCTCAGCTCAAACCACCGTCGCTGGGGTTATTGGGTTAACCCTTTAAAGTCGGGGGTGCGGCGGGGGTACCTGGCACGGTCGCAGCTGGAGGAGAAGTGGGAGGAGAGGCCGGCGAAGGAGCCGGGGAGCCCGGGGTCCGAGTCCAACCCCTCCTCGGGGGTGAGGTGGTCCGAGTCCGAGCTGCTGTCCGGCGACGGGCTCTTCCCCGGCTCGGAGGACAGCAGCCCCCCCGCCAGCTGGTCCGGGGGCTGCAGGGAGGGCCACATCTCTGTGTTGTTGGTGCTGTTGGACCTAGACGAGGGGGGAGGGGGGGGGGAAAGAGAGAGAGAGACAGAGAGAGAGACAGAGAGAGAGACAGAGAGAGAGAGAGAGAGAGAGAGAGAGAGAGAGACACACAGAGTTTGGGGGGGCGGAGAGAGAGAGATAAAGAGAGACGGGGGAGAGAGAAAGGAAGATTGGGAGCGGAAGAGAGAGACGGGGGGGGGGGGAGAAGGATGGGGAGAGGGTGGGAGAGAAAGAGAGACGGGGGAGAGAGAGAGAAAGAGAGACCGGAAGAAACGGGGAGAGAGAGAAATAGACATGGGGGGGAGAGACAGTAAGATAACATTCACTTCATTAAACCAAGACAGGTAAATCCAGGGGGTCCGTGCAGAAAGTAAAGGACAGTAATAATAAAATAAAAAGGAGCTACAATTTTTAATTTTAATTAGTTTAAAATAAGATCTTGAGGACAGAAGGACGTCCTTCTCCATTTGATTCATCCTCATAAATTGATTTGACTTAATTTAATTAACACAAATCTGAGAGCGAGCAGAGGACCACTGAACGGGGGGGGGGGGGGGGGGGTGGTGGGGGCTACCTCTGTCTTAAGGAGACAGATTTGCTCTTGGTCTTCTCCCCGCCGGCGCCGGCGCTCTGTGGCAACGTGGAGGTGTTCTTGAAGAGGTCATGGAGCAGCTTCTGTTCGTACTCCTGGTGCTTCCCCGCCTGGAGGGGGGGGGGGGGGGGGACGACGACGACCAAAAACACAAGGCACGGAGGCTTGTACGGAGAGACGGACGCAGAACACAGGCCTCCTCACGGCAGCGAGTCTAAAGGGCCGATTATGGTTCCATGTTCAACGACGCAAGGACCTTGTAGCGATCCGACGCAGTCTGTTTTGGTTCTGCGTCGGGTTTGGCCTCGCCGCGACGCAAGGTCACAGTTGTTTTGGGAGGCGCACGTTGGGTCCTTGCGCATTGTCCGCAAGGACGTAAGGGGTCCGTTAGCCCACTGCGTTGCGTGAAGGTGGGACCGTAATCAGCCCTTTAGAAGGACACTCTGTAGATACAGCAAGTTACCCTATCACCACCGTCATATGGATCACTATATAACACCAACATATCTGTCACTAATAGTAGTACTAATTTACGAAGAAAGCTCATTGACATTATGATCAGTCAGTCAACAGTCAGTTGAAACTAGTCTGTGTTGTTTTTGCTTTGATAAACGGTCTTCAGATTGTATTTGCACAGTTCGCCTCAAACCATTACCATTTTCTTATTTAGCAAACCTTATCCAACATGGGGCTCGCCTTGAATTCAGATACAAGACCTCAAAGAGCAGGTTGGGGTCACGCATCTTGCCCGGTAGAACATGTATGGAGTTAGAATCATGCCAAAACCCCACACACACACACACACAAAACGTGTTTTACTCACGCACAATGATCCACACACACACACAAAACGTGTTTTACTCACGCACAATGATTCACACACACACTCAGAAACATATTTCTTCCAGTACAAACTAAAATCTTTCAAGTGCAAAAAAAATTTGTGCCAAAAGTCACGTGACAAAGAAATGTCACGTGACTTTTGGCCCTAATTTTCCGCCTTGCTGATCCACGCACAAATGCATTCAGATCCACGCGCAACTTTTTGTTCCGTACTTGTAGAATTGTTTTGTACTTGAAAGATTTTAGTTTGTACTTGAAGAAATATGTTTCCGAGTGTGTGTGTGAATCATTGTGCGTGAGTAAAACACGTTTTGTGTGTGTGTGAGAGGTTTCGGCATGATTCTAACTCCATAAACATGGGGGCAATCAAATCCAGAACCCCCCAGCTGGGATTCCTGAGCTTCTGGGTGGACCAGTATCTTAATTTGGAGAGTCCCATTTGAGGAGGCATCGATGTCCACCATACCACGGCCACCCCCCCCTCCCCCCAAGTGCACCTGCATCTCCTCCTTGGTGAAGCTGGCCGCCTCGTCGCCTAGCTCGTGGAGGTACATGCAGTCCGGTTTGGGACACTGCATGCTCTTTAAGAAGTAGCTGCAGTACTTCGTCGTCCCTAAAGAAGCCTGCCAAGAGCGGGAAAAGGAAGGATTAGAGCCCACACCAATACATAGTTTGGCTGATTTTATCGGCCGATTTAAGCTTATAGCAGATATATATCGGAATACATAAAAACATAAGGAATGGTGGCAATTTACAAACGTAATTAGATCTTTATAAATCCTGAAGTTCGCATGTTGAACCTCTTAATGGACCACTATGCAACAATTTTAGCCAAAATAACCTTAATTATGCAGGTTGAGAGTCGTTCTGATCGTTCTACAATCATTTCTGGGTCGTTTGGCGGGTGTTTCATTGCCCGCCGTCGCTTCTCTTAAGGAAAAAGCGAATGTGCAACTTGCTCTGTTGCACATTCCGGATGTGACGCAGCGGAAGTATCCAAACGCGCCTCGACAATGTAGTCAGATTGTAGCTTCGAAAATGCTTTACGGCACAGACACACCCCCAAAAGATGGCACCGGCTAGATATAAACAGCCAGTTGCGAGGCGATTGTTGCATTCATCATGGATCAGTCGACTGATAAGGGACCCAAGAGGCGACTGTCGGTGCCATCGTTATGTATTATGTTGGCCAACACTCTTACACTGATTGTTCTGTTCAACCAAAGATAAAACAATTATAATCTAGGATATAAATTCTCCCCGTCAAATATAAAAAATGGATGGATTTATGTTTATTGCGATAGAAATACACCATTTTAAAAATCTATAACCTTGTCTACAATTTATGAACATCTACTTCGGACATGGCTCCACGCATTCGCCGGCTTCTTTGAAAACAAACGCACATGGCTAGCGTAGAAGTGCATGGGGAAGGGTCGTCAACGAGTTGTTACGACAGTGTTGTAAAATATCTACTACGAAGCTGTAGGGAGCGCTGTGTAGAGAAAAGTGCGTGCGCAAACCAAGAAAACAGCGAAGAAATGGCCAACGCTGCATAGTGGGCCTTTAATGCTTTAAGTGAGCGCATCTACGTAAACACCAACAATTTTGTGCAAAAAATAAAATAAAAAAGGAAATAAAAAGAAATCAGTCGGGCTCTACAAAGAATTACGAGATTGTGGAGCCTTTCCGTCTGACACTAAGCCTTGTTGACAGGAAGTCAATTAAATTGCCCACAGCCAATTAAAAAAGGATCAGTTTAGAAGACTCCTTTGTATCCGTTAGGGTTGAGCTACTTCCATCCTATCCCTATTGACACACTGAGCACGCGCTGCAACTATTTTACTTTTACATTCTCCTAACCGGTCGAGCGGACTGCCTCGTTACCGCTGAGCATAGCGTATTAGCATGTAGCGTTGTTGTCCTCACTGCGTGGCTTAGGCCGTGTTTGAGATGCGTCATACGCCAGCTAATTTCCTGGCTTGTAGCACTTCTAGCGTTCCCGTTTGTCTTTGTGGGCATCGCTACACGACGAGTCGAGGAGGAACAGTCCTTGGCTAGTCATTGTTGGCTACATTAGCTTCTTTAGCAAACCAGCTCGAAAAACAAACAAAAATGTTCTATTGAATTTCACGCACAGCAAGACCGTGCAATGTATAAGTTGGTGACCGGATTAAAGCAGCAATGTAATCAAGTCAAATGGTGTTAAAATTAGAACGACCACAAATACAATGAAAATATATCTCTCAACGGGCGCAGCCATCTTTATTTGTCGAGTCGTGCGATGAACCTTGCTGAACTCAGTGGACTCTCAGGAGCCCGGTTGGATACAACCAAGAGGGGGCGTGCCTCGGTGAAATGTCCCAAGAAAGCCAGGCGATTTCCCACAATGCAACTTGTGCGGGTGGTGTAGGAGGCACCTCGACCACTGCGTTACCTTGAGCGTTCTGCCATCGACGACCACGTTGTTCACAGACTGTATGGCTCTGAGGGCGTCGTCCGAGCGGATGTACGTCACGTACGCGCTTGCGCTGGGACCCTGGATAGAGGGGGTGGGGGAGGACAGCGAGAGGGGGGGACGGGTTAGACCGGGCCGGTGGACTGTGGCTGGTGCAGGGCTTAATTAACCACATTTTGATCGTGATTTCTATTTCTCGATCAAACGATTTCCAAACTAAGGTAAATCGAGTTGAAATGATTATTATTGTTATCATGTATATATTTTTGTAAGGTGTATTTATTCATGCATTGGATGTTTTATAGAAATTGCAACAGCTGGATACATATTTGTACATTGTTTTTTTGGAGAGAAATCCATCATGTTTTCAAACTCCCAAATAATCGTTTGAATAATGTTGTAATCAATATTGACTGAAATAATCATGATTATGATGGGTGGATAGTCATGAGTTCAGCAGGGGGGGGTACCTGTGAGCCTGCGTAGGACGTGCTGTTGTTGATCACCACCTTGTGGATTTTCCCGAACTTGCCAAAATACTCTGGCCTCTTGAGAACCTATGTGGGAACACCGCGGGACAATGGGTTAGGAATCTCAGGGAAACACTAGCGGTAGCCAGCAGACATTGTATAGTCCTCATTCAGTACACTGCAAAAAAAAAAGCGGTAAGAAAATCGATAATGAAATTCAAGCAAAAAAAAACAAAAAACAAAAAACAAAAAAGCCTTGTTTAATTATTGAGCGAACTCTGTCTCCCAAAAAATGTATATCAACCCGATAAGGGGTAGGTTAAAGACACCAATATGGATTCCTTTAGGGCCGATATCGATTCTTTTTTTCATCAGCCTTAGCCGATGACCGATACGCCGATACCGATTTTCTTGAGCCGATAATGCTTTTGCTCCCTCAAATGACATCATAAAAATAACACGATGATGATAACAAATGTAACAAGTCAAAAGTAAAAAAAAAATTAAACATTTATTGAACAGTCTGTAAATAATCCCGGGTAAAAAAAAAGTATATAGGTGAAAGAAAATTGGCCGACGCCGATACACGTAAAAAAACACAAATATCAGCCGATGACGTCGCCCGGCCGATATATCGGTCGATCACTACTGAATGTCCTTCACCCCCCCCGGCCCTCTTGACTCCGGTTGGGCCCGGCCGCCCTCACCTCGGGCTCGGCCAGTCTCTGGGACAGGCCGACCACGAACACCAGGTTGCGCTGGACCACGCGCACGCTGGCCAGGTGCTTCCGGTTCTCTGTGAGCTTCTGGCGCTTCTCGCTCTGCCTCTGCTTCTTCTCGCTCTTGATCTTCTGCAGCTCCTCCGGGGAGAGGGGCTTGTAGACCGCGGGGTCCTCGGGGTAGGGCTGGAGGGGGCGGAGGGACAGTGTTATGGGATTGTTGTGGGATGTGTGTGCACGCGCGCTTGTCTGTGTAAGATGTCTAAGATTGACATCTGTAAGGCTTCCCTTACAGATGTCAATCTCTGTCTGTCTGTCTGTCTGTCTGTCTGTCTGTCTGTCTGTCTGTCTGTCTGTCTGTCTGTCTGTCTGTCTGTCTGTCTGTCTGTCTGTCTGTCTGTCTGTCTGTCTTCTGTCTGTCTTCTGTACTGTCTGTCTTCTGTCTGTCTGTCTGTCTGTCTGTCTGTCTGTCTGTCGTCTGTCTGTCTGTCTGTCTGTCTGTCTGTCTGTCTGTCTGTCTGTCTGTCTGGTCTGTCTGTCTGTCTGTCTGTCTGTCTGTCTGTCTGTCTGTCTGTCTGTCTGTCTGTCTGTCTGTCTGTCTGTCTGTCTGTCTGTCTGTCTGTCTGTCTGTGTCTGTCTGTCTTTGTCTGTCTGTCTGTCTTGTCTGTCTGTCTGTCTGTCTGTCTGTCTTGTCTGTCTGTCTTGTCTGTCTGTCTGTCTGTCTTGTCTGTCTGTCTGTCTGTTTCTGTCTGTCTGTCTGTCTGTCTGTCTGTCTGTCTGTCTGTCTGTCTGTCTGTCTGTCTGTCTGTCTGTCTGTCTGTCTGTCTGTCTGTCTGTCTGTCTGTCTGTCTGTCTGTCTGTCTGTCTGTCTGTCTGTCTGTCTCTCTGTCTGTCTGTCTGTCTGTCTGTCTGTCCTGTCTGTCTGTCTGTCTTGTCTGTCTGTCTGTCTGGTCTGTCTGTTGTCTGTCTGTCTGTTGCTGTCTGTCTGCGTCTGTCTGGTCGTCTGTCTGTCTGTCTGTCTGTCTGTCTGTCTGTTCTGTCTGTCTGTGTCTGTCTGTCTGTCTGTCTGTGTCTGTCTGTCCTGTCTGTCTGTCTGTATGTCTGTCTGAGTCTGTCTGTTGTCTGTCTGTCTGTCTGTCTGTCTGTCTGTCTGTCTGTCTGTCTGTCTGTCTGTCTGTCTGTCTGTCTGTCTGTCTGTCTGTCTGTCTGTCTGTCTGTCTGTGTGTGTGTGTGTGTGTGTGTGTAATATGGCATGTCGGTATGCGTTATGGCTTGTCGGTGTGTGTTGCGGCTGGTTGGTGTGTGTTACGGCTGGTTGGTGTGTGTGCGTTCGTTTGTGCTTATGGAGCAATAAGGTGATTGGTGTCTATTAGAATAGACTAATTCAGATGATTGGTTGATTTATAAAAAAGGAACAACAAATATAAGCTAGCTGATAATGTATAAGACTTATTTGGATAATCGTTTCTTTTATAAAGCAAGGACAAAATATATTTGGTAGGAGGGATGCATGTAAATAGAAACATACAGACATACAGAACAAACTGATCCCTGAATCTGAATCACTATGCATGTGCATAGCCTCACAACACACCTGGCTTTGGGCCACAGCTAACTCAATTAGGCACTAGGAGTAGCTGATGTGATTAATCGAATGGACTCGCGGGACTGTGGCAATTTCTGGGATGTATATTCTCCCACTCACTCCAGGTCGCTTTTGATAAAAGCGTCAGCAAGATAAATGTGATGGAGTAGCACATGAAAAGAGGCGGACGCAAGGGGGAAATCAATCTTTGAGAATTCTCCAAATGAGTCATTAGCCAAGTACATCATATACCCTGCCCACGTTGGGAACACACCCACCCACCCGCAGACATCGCGGAAACCTAGAAGGAGATCTCTCAGCCAACTGTCTGAATGAGGTCTGTCAGTTGGCCTATCATCTACCCTCCCAGAGTCACTACCTTCACACCCCTAGCTAAAGCTAGCGATTGCTAAAAAGCTAGCCATCACAACGAGCTAGCCATCGTTTAAGGCTAGCCATCGCCAAAGGCTAGCCATCGCTAAGGGCTAGCCATCATCAAGAGCAAGCCATCTCCAAGAGCTAGCCATCGCTAAAAACTAGTAATCGCTAAAAGCTAGCAATCACTAAAAGCTAGCCATCACTTAAAGCTAGCCATCACTTAAAAGCTAGCCATCACTTAAAGCTAGCCATCACTAAAAGCTAGCCATCGCTTAAAGCAAGCCTTTGCTCAAAGCTAGCCATCACTAAGAGCAAGCCATCGCTAAAGGCAAGCCATCGCTAAAGGCAAGCCCTCGCTCAAAGCTAGCCATCGCTAAAAGCTAGCCATCGCTAAAAGCTAGCCATCGCTAAAAGCTAGCCATCGCTAAAAGCTAGCCATCACTAAAAGCTAGCCATCGCTAAAAGCTAGCCATCGCTAAAAGCTAGCCTTCGCCAAAGGCAAGGCTTCACTAAAGGCAAGCCTTCCCTAAGGGCTAGCCATCCCTAGAGTCTAACGCTCCCCCTCATCTCGTCCTCTACGGTTCCGGAACCGACCACGCCGGCCCTCCTACCTTCCTGCAGGCGGGGCAGAGCCCATTCTCGTCGGTGCGGATGCGGTGCCAGCAGAAGCGGCAGATCTGGTAGCCGCAGGTGCAGGGGAAGAAGTTGACGTCGTCGATCTCCAGAGCCTCCATGCACAGCGGACACTCCATGTCGTGGCACTCCTCCTTCATCTCAGGGCTGCTGGACATCCTGTGGCCGGGGGCGGGGGGGCACCTGCTGGGGGTTGGGACGGGTGGACGGGTGGGTGGCTGGGAGAGGACGGGGTCTGCCGGTCGGGGTGTGAGGGCCGAGGTGGGAGTCGTTGAAGGTGGAGGAGGGGTGATGGGTGGCTCGGGTTTGAGGTTCGGATCTCAGCTGAAAGGAGTATTAAGGGAGGGAAGGAAGGGGGGTGGAGGGAAGAGAGAGAGAGGAGCGATTATATAAGGTAAACCATCTGCCAATTACAAGTAGAAAAAACAATCCAGATATAAAAAAACGTAACTCAAGGCCGATAAATAACGGGGGAAAGGGGAGAATTTACGGTTTTGGGACAGTAGAATGTGCCTCTCGATTTTGTAGGTCAACCCTTGCATGAGTATGCCTTTTTTTGTATTCTCTGGAAGGTTGGATGACGGACAACATGCACGAGCAAATGACAGCATAACCAATCATTTGAATAGATATTTTTTGGTCCCTTCTTGATTTAAAGCCGACTTTACCTCCTGATGGCTATGGAGGATCAAATCAAACCATTGCATTTACATTTCGCAATGATTGAGTTTACTTTGGAAAGTTATTCAGTACATTCTTTTGTCATGTCTGGTTTGATGCTCTGTAATAGGCCCTGCATTCATGACGACTCATGAATTATTGGTAATGTGATAGTTGGGTTTGCATAGGGAAATGTGTGTTGTGCCTATATGCCTAGGCAGGCACCAACAAAGAATTTACTTACTCCTTATGTCACCAACATAAGGAGTAAGTCTGCAGATCACAAGGAAATGTGGGGGAGGGCTGTGGGTTAAAAGAGCGTTCTGGGTCAACATTAGAAGCTATGAATGCCTTTTTATTCACCTTTTGCTTTTGTAGACCGCAAGTGGTAAGGGAATGCTTCAAATGCCAACTCTATGGTTTTAAAAAACCTCAATAACATTTTCTACATGATGAGATAGTGGGCTGCTTACGTGTTTGTGCGAGTGTGTGATAAAGTCTGCCATTCGATTCTTCAGGCATTGCTTAAAAACGTCATTAGTCATATCATTCCCTGTTGAACATGACCAAGGGCATTTGTGTTGGGTTGGGTAAACAAAGATTTGTGTGGTTCAAACCAGAGTGAGATATGACTCATTTTCTCCGACAAGCCTGCAACTTTACCCTTAAATGTTCATAATTGGATACCCATTATTAAAGTTAATCGTGGCACCCAGTTTAACCCGTTCCCACCATTGAGTTGAAGTCCAGAGTGTTTCTTCGTACACAATAAACAAAACAACAACACCCACCTGTATTAAGCAAGTATGTTGGGCTAGCCTTCATCACAATAGCGCGGCAATTTAGACAAATTCAATGCAGGAGTCCCAACGAACGTGATCCTAGGCTAGCAATAGCAGTAAAGACAGTCATGTCCAGTGCTGGCACTTGTACAGATGTTGGGGGTGGGAAAAATAATTCTTTGATGCATCGCAATTCTCGCTAGAACCATTCTGTCTCGATGCAGATAAATTAATTAAATCGGAATACATATATATATTTTTTGCCTGCTGCAACATTCTGTTCGCCAGAGAGGGATAATTTTTGTAATTTTAAAATTATTGAATTTATCTTCAGTGTTATTGGTATTGGCCAATCTGATTTGTCTTGACATGATTGCGATTCAGCCTACGCATAGCATGCACGCAAACTCACAGCCAGACACAAGAACTTCTAATTCAAGAGCAGCTTTTCCTTTAATGACATAGAAAAGCAAGCTTAGAAATAAAATAAAACTGAAACCTATTTTTTGCATGCTTCCATAATGTGTTATAATGCAAGCTGCATTGATTATTGCATTAGAAAGTCATATTTGTGACAAAAGCTTTCTCTCTTATAAAATATTAGATAAGTTCATTCATCTGTTGATGTCTTTAATGATCATTACAAAAGTAGGAAGTGATTAGCAAACTCTGAGTAGCAAACACAGATGTATATATATATTTTTGAAAACCACGCGTGGAAATGTGCATAAAAAAGATGCATCGATAATCGCCTCAAAATCGAATCGTTGACCTCATAATCGGAATCGAATCGTGAGGTGCCAAGAGATTCCCACCCCCAACAGATGTATCACTCCCTCAAGGGGTACACCTGCTTATCTTAATGGGGGAAATATAGTGGCTTACATAAGAGATTTCATATCCCACAACACTTGTCATGGCCAACCATTTAGACAATGGGCAGGAAAAAGACTAAGATCTGTGCAGTGACCAATTCTTGGTCACTAAAAAGGTGTACTCCTTGCTAGGGTGTAACATTTCTTGGTCCTCAAATTTAGGCCAAGTATGTTTTGATGTGTTGAACAGAATTCAACAGCACTTTGTAATATTGGTCCACACAGCTTCGCTTGATTCTAACAGCCACCATAAGTCAAACATTGCTACAATAACACGGCTTAACAGTGTTAAACCCAAGTGCAAACGCTTATACTAATGCGCACATTCACACTGTCTGACAGATGTAAAAGCATGGCTTGAAAACTCCCACTTCCCAGTGAATGCCTACTCGATACATTTCCAGTCACACACACATGGAACACAATGCATTATCTGTTTCCACAGAGTCTGGCACAACGCAAAGTTGGCAGTAAAGAAAAGAATAGACAATTTATCCTGCAGCTTCAAAGAAACGGTTTAATATAGTCTCAAAGCACCTCGAGATGTCTAGCCTCAGCAATGAAATTTTGATTAGTCAGCCAATCAAAAAAAACGAGAAAAAGAATGACGCAGCCCTACGCATTTCTACACCAAAAAGATGTTGAGATAGGGTTTAGTGTTGGCTCCTTCCTGTCATTGAGGACATATCTTCCAGGAAACAACCTGCATTCAGATGTGTCCCCACCCAAAACATGAAGACCTCTTCTCTATTGCTGTCCCTTTGATGGCTACGGGCGGCAACGACCAAACTATGCGACTACGTGACACCGTGAGAGAATGACGAGACCAGCAATTAGCCAAAAGAGTGCCTGGGAGAGTGAGAGAGACCGGGAGGTAGACTGACACACCGGAGTAAAGAGTAGGTTAGAGCCAGAGCCCAGAGAGGACAGCTAAAAATACCACGGCCACTGCTGACCAGAACACGGAAGAGGCGGAGCCTGCTGAGAGTTCTCTATTAAAGGGAAGTACAGACAGGATGTAGTAGTCTAGACCACACCCCCTCCCACGACTGCTTGACATGAATGGGCATCAGCCACCTGCCTCCATTGTAGGCTATGTATATTGAGTCTAGGCTGCACTTTTGTACAATTTCGCACAATGCATGCATTAGTAACAAAAAACAATATGGGGCCTTGTCCAGCTGACCGGTCATTGAGTCGTAGTCCACTGTGAAGAAATTAAATCTAATATTAGGAATTGATCTTTAGTGTGAGAGTGGTGGTCTGGCATCTCAAATGTTACCTACTCTCTCAATTTATTGCTGTGTCGCATTATCTTTTGACAGATATATCCAAGTCATGATTCAGTTTCATGGTAATCGTACACACACACACACGTACACACACGTACACACACGTACACACACACACACACGTACACACACACACACACGTAGCCATCGTGTGACGATGCAAATTCGAGATGCAGGATTCACATGACCCTGCATGTTTACATTAGCTGTTGATTGCCTCCTAGTGTAATGCTCAGTGCCACACAGCCACAGTGCCACACAGCCTACTGCCCCAGTGCCTTCTGTTCGGAGGTCATCTGACAAGGAAACAGACTAAGGCCTGAAATGTCCCCTTGTTTGTAGTGGGACTATTGACACATAATTAGGCATGCGTTTCATCCCACCCACGTCTCTGCTGAAATAATTTGGCAATCTCCGTTTGACTTTGTTAAGACATGATCAAGAGCTAAAATGTCATCTTAAGGGTATCATTTTTAATGTCCTCCCAAAAAAGTCGAAAGACGATATCGACAATGCGTTGCTATTAAAATGCAAAGTGAGGGTGAGGAAGAATATATTTATTTATTTTTTGCAACGCACTTGTCAAGTCATCACAAGACACGGATGCAAACACTAAAGGGAATGGTGACATCCCAACCCTTTGAAAGGCCCGTCTTAATGTTTACAATCAATAATCAAACTATGATTGATGGAGTAGCTGGTCACGAATTAAAAAAAAAAAGGTATGAAACAAGTGGCTCTGATAGAAATCGGAATTGTACGTCATGACAACTTCAAGGAAGCGATTGTACTAATTAAGCTGGAATCAAAAAATGTGTAATGAACAGCAGCTTTTCGGATTGCACATTGTAAGACATTATGCTGCCAAGAAGCCGGCGTATGACGCCTTAGCTGACGAGGTGGAAGTAGTCAGCAACATCACCTAAATAGCTAGCCTTCTCAACCTGGAACTAGCCGCTAGGCTAACTAGCTAGCTAACTAGCTTCTACCGCCTATAAGTAGACCAGAGCTACGGAGACTAGCTAGCCCCTGCAACCTGGGGGGGCTTGGGGCTTGGGGTTTGGGGTTTGGGGGGTGGGTGGGGGGACAACTTAGCTAACTAGCTAGCCCCGGCACTAGCCCACTTGCTGACCACAACTAGGCTAACTAGCCTATGGGTCTACCACCTCATACGAGCCCCATGCTAAGCTAACTAGCTGGTGACCGAGGACGCTTTGATAACCTCGCTAGCTCCCGAAGCTAAGTAGCGGGGAGGACTCGGAGGCTCCGTCGGCTAACGCTAAACAGCGGGCTAGCCGCTCCCGGCCGGTGGAATAAAACACCCACGGCTCGGCCACAACACAACCCAAGCCACCGTACGGTGACGTGGCCTTCGTCTTTAAACCACACACGGTGTTGTTATGGAGTGGGGGGGGGGGGTCCATACAGGGGGGGTGACAGCGGGGTTTGATCCCGCTGCGGCCCTGCCGCTGCGCTGCCCGGGCCGAGCCCCACCGCTCTCCAGCTCCCCGAGGAGCGACACAAACTGGGGGGGGGGAAGAGAGAGAGAGAGAGAGAGATCGCTTCTGGTTTTCGTCTTTAAAAGAAACCGGAGCACGCCGAGGCGGACAACAACTCGATGGGTTTTGGGTGGATGCACCTTCGTGTCACACTTGGCTCTCGCACCGGGGCCGGATCGTTAAGCAGATTATATGATTTACTACGGTAGTTGAGTGGGATACTCACCCTGTCTTGTTTCTTGCTGGGAATTCCTCTCCGGGATGATCGCACCGAATGGGCGGGGTGGGGGTTATGTCGCCTCTTTCTATGTACAATTTGATAGGCCGGGTACCTCTTGTGATGGATTTAATTCAATATAATTTGTTTAGTGATAACACTTTGCCCATTCTTTCAAATAATGATGCCAGCTACCTAGTTATAACAGAAACCACCATCTTACATTGAGAGGTGGAGTGGAGGCACTACTGGAGCAACCGAGTCGGCGCAAGTGCGTCTGACGCGGTGTGGGTATTGTAGTCCAAACCCATCCGAGCACACGGTTGGGTTTAAATGTTCTTTATTTAAATTTGAAATGAGAATTAACAGCTTCAGATTTCACATAGGCACTTTATTTCCATACGCATTTACATCGATGGATGTTTTCATTTGTACATCGTTTATATATATATATATATATATATATATATTATATATATATATATATTTATATATATAATATATATATATATATATATATATATATTATATATATTATATAAAATATCCTATTGAACCACCGCGATGCAATGGCATGCATATATATGAACACTAGGTGGAGAAATACACTTTGATAAAAAACATAGGGAAAGAAAATCAAAACAAATGCAGAACTTAAATCAAAGACTACGTTTTCACCATACAGGAATATATGTAGGCAAAAGGATTACTGTAAGTGAAAAAAGATATCAATATTTGAAAGGGACACACACATTTTTCATTTTGGACTGCAGTCATCATTTTAACAAAGGAACCAAATCGTCTGGGATCAGACGCCTGCAGTTGCCTGCAGTTTCACAGGGGGGTTGTGAGAAATGTCCTCTGTGTCTAATTATTCAGATTCAAAGGAACATTGGTAAGGTTCTGACCGGAGAGGTTTTAAACTCGTCGACTACAAGTGACGCACGATGCATACTCTTGGTCCTCTATCAACTCGGCCAGGAAGAAGGTCCTCCAAGACAAGAGAGCTGTTGCTCCATAATAGAAATGCCACTTGCACATTGTAAATATTTTAAAAAAAATCAGTGAACTGTTAATCATTATTTTATTAGAATATTTAACACATTAACTTTGTATTCATGTTTACACCCCCAACTAGCAGTGGTATAATACTGTTTAAATATATAAGAAATATTAAACCGTTTACTTTTTTATGGCCATATCTCATAGATCACAAAACCATACAAGAAACACAGCTTCAAAGTCTTTCGTTGGTGCAATGGGAAAGAACAGATATAGGCCTATACAGTTTTATACCGTTTTATAACGATGTGTGACAGTTAATTGCCATCAGCTCATTTCCTTTTGTTAACATTGAGCAATTCCTCTTCAACTGCAAATTCAAACATTCCTTTGTATTCATTGAGGGTGAAGGCTTGTTTAGAATCAAACACAAAAGATATTGGAAAGGGTTGAAAGGGAATATAGAAATAACTAGAAGTCAAAGAAAATAATGTATTAGTGTATTCAATGACATTTTACCACCAATATAGGCAAGATAATTAATATAGGCTGCCAGGATAATGTATGCATCTGTCTTCAGTTTACACTTATGTTTCTCAGTTGAACATCACTCATGTAATCATGTCGGACTCTACACTGAATGCAAATCCATTTGTCTGATCTAGCCTGTCGATCTGTTTGTATGAATTCTTCTGTGTCGCCTCTGTACCATAGCAAAGAAAAATAAAAAAGTGTGTTATTTCCCTGGGGATAAATCTGGAATACAGAAAGTGTGTCTCCTGGGGTAATGAAAGTATGAAGAGTGGAGTGTGTTGGTTAGTAGAATAGTCAGCAAATATAGTGGCTTCATGAGAAATCGTGTCAAATAATATCAGACATATTTTGAATTATCATGTTACTTGGCTGATGTGAACCGTTTGTTCTTGTAATCCAGATTTCTCTTCCCTTTAGTAAGTGATGGATGTATGTTGAAGCCTATTGAAAAATGTTTTATCTGATATACCTTAATACATCAGTTCGTTTGCTTAAAACCTTTAAATCGTTGAAAGTCAAACTACCGTTAAGTGTTAGTCTGTAATGGACCTGTCCTCCTTTACTTTTCAGCCTTTTCGCGTTACCCACGCGATGTGGGTATTGTCGTCCCAGCTGTCAGGGCTGAAGACACTGTTTGATTAATAGTCTCTTTTATTGATAATGGCGAAAGGCGAGAAGCTAACAGGCATAGGCTATCCGGCAAAGCCTTGTCTTCAGATACACCGATTTTATCTATAGATACAAATTTTGTAAATTTCACCATGGTAGGCGTTGTCATCGTCTGCGTGTACGTAGTGTTATTTTACAACAATACTTCCGTATTGAACCAACGCAATGCAATCTGGGGTTGAATTATCTCGAACATTGGCGGTGGAGACATTTAACTTGACATAACACAATATAGTAGAATATGTATCGAAATACAATCAATCAGAAAATACAAAAGTAATAGTGCCTATGTTTCAATGTGATAGACAAAATAAATTTTACCAGAATTACAAACAGAATTTTTTTTTAAATACATCAGTTTTGTCGCGCTTCATTTAGGCAATCATAGTTAAAATGAAAAAATATAGAGACCTATCTTTAGGAAATGGATAGTATCTTGCTCTCAGGTTTTGAGTTTCTGGACTGTCATCATTTTCCACATAGGCATCTCTCATCACAGGATCTCTCCGGTCACTTTGTTGTAGCAAGACCTTAATGGACTCTACAGCAACATCCTTGCTGACTGCTATGCGTCTTGTCATTCTATCTGACATCTATTATACATTATACTTGAATACAAGCCCTTTAACTCCTCGAGCTAAATATTATTTTTATATTGACACCTACTCAGCTTTCAATATGATCAATATAAATGCAGCAACATAAATAATAAAGCAAGTAAGTTTTAGGATAGTAAATATTATCTACACAAAAAGAATACTGTTATTTATCAGTTTTTCCGAGTTTCACTTAGGCAATCAGAGTCAAATGAAAAAATTTTATCTTTGAATGTTATGACACTTTTTCATTTTTGGGACAGCAGTCATCCATTTTAA
>OLKM01002842.1:36171-52787 GCA_900291075.1 Melanogrammus aeglefinus | reverse complement strand
GCTGGAACAACAAACAACCACAGCTGCCCAAACTACAGAGGAGAGACAGTCTGCCCAACAAACTACCAGACAAGCTGCCCCGAAAAAAACACTAGTACCAAGCTGGACGCAACGACAACTACAGCTGGATCAACACAAACCACAGCGCAAACCAAAGACCATCAGCTGCGCCAATGACTACACAGCTGGACCAATAACTACAACGAGCTGGGATCGACACAACCACATCGTGCACCAACACGGACATAATACAGCTGGATCAAACTGAAACTAAGGGAAACAGTTGGAACAAACAAACCACAGCTGCCGACCAACAACTGCCACAGCTGCCACGCAACACTACGGACACAGCTGCCCCAAAACTACCACAGCTGGACAAAAAACAACCACAGCTGCCGCACAAGAAGACTACGAAAACTAACAAACAACTTCACCGCTGGACCAACGACATACCAGAGGCTGAGACAACAACTACAGAGCCAAAGTAGCCCAAAAACTACCACCAGTGAGACCAGCACACTGGGCAACACAGTGCCCGAACACTACCAAAGCTGCCCCAAAAACTACCAGGGCAGCTAGCGCAACAACTACCAACGGCTGGAACAAGCAACCACCACAGGCTTGGACCACACGACAACGGGACAGCTGGATCAAACAACGTAATTACAGGAAAAAACTGCCAAGAGGCAACTACCAACAGCTTGCCCAGACAACTACACGAAACAAGCAGGACCAGCAACAACAACCACAGCTGCACCAACGACCCAGCAACAGCTTGCCCAACCGACTACCAACAGCTGGACCAACAACTACCACAGACTGATCGAACTACAACCACAAGCAGCACGCACAACCGACTACCACATCTGCCCAACAACTACACAGCTGGAGTTCGACACACAACGCCCTGCTGCCCCAATAACTACCACAGCTTGGATCACAGACACAACCACGAAGCTGGACCGCAACATCTACCGCAGCTGGATCAACAACTACCACAGCTGAAACCAACGAACTAACCACAGCGTGAACAGACAACCACAGCTGCTAACACCCCTACCACAGCTGCCCTTACTAACCCTACAGCTGGCCAACATACAACTACCACAGCTGCCCCGACAACTACGCAAAGCTGCCCCAACAACTACCACAGCTGGCACAACAACTACCACAGCTGGACCAACAACTACCACAGCTGAATCTACAACAACCACAGCTGCACCAACGACTACCACATCTGCCCAAACGGCTGCCAAAGCTGGACCAACATCTACCCCAGCTGGATCAACAACTACCACAGCTGAACCAACAACTACCACAGCTGGAACAACAACCACAGCTGCCCCAACACCTACCACAGCTGCCCCAACTACCACAGCTGCCACAACAACTACCACAGCTGCCCCAACAACTATCACAGCTGCCCCAACAACTACCACAGCTGTACCAACGACTACTACAGCTGGATCAACAACTAACACAGCTGCACCAATAACCACCACAGCTGCCCCAAAAACTACCACAGCAGCCCAAACAACTACCACAGCTGGACAAAAAACCACCACAGCTGGATCAACGACAACGACAGCTGGATCAACAACAACCACAGTTGCACCAACGACTACCACATCTGCCCCAACAACAACCACAGCTGGACCAACAACTACCACAGATGGATCGACAACGACCACAGCTGCACCAACCACTACCACAGCTGGACCAACAACTACCACAGCTGGAACAACAACAAACACAGCTGCCCCAACAACTACCACAGCTTCCCCAACAACTACCAACAGCTGCCCCAAGAACTACCACAGCTTCCCCAACAACTACCACAGCTGCCCCAACAACTACCACAGGTGCGCCAACAACTACCACGGCTGCACCAACGACTACCACATCTGCCCCAACAACTACACAGCTGGACCAAAACAACTGCCACAGCTGACCCAACAACTTCCCACAGCTGGAAAAACAACTACCACAAGCTTGATCATCAACAAACCACAGCTGACCAAGAACGACTACCAGCACTAACCCCAACAACTACCACCGCTGGACACACAACAACTACCACCGCTGGACCAACAACTACCACAGCTGGACCAACAACTACAAGCTGCCCCCAAAAACTACACACCACTGGACCAACAACTACAAACAACTGCCACAAAACAACTACCACCACTGGACCAACAAACTACAAACAAAACTGCCCCAACAACTACCATAGAGCTGCTCCACAAAACTACACACAGCTGCCCCAACAACTACCACAGCCAGGACCAAACAAACTACCAACAGCTGGACAAAACGACTACTACAGCTGGATCAACCAACAACCCACAGCTGGCACCAACGACCACCACAGCTGGCCCCAACGACTACCACAGCTGGACCAACCACTACCACAGCTGGATCGACTACAACCACAGCTGCACCAACGACTACCACATCTGCCCCAACAACTACCACAGCTGGATCAACAACAACCACAGCTGCCCCAATAACTAACCACAGCTGGATCGACAACCAACCACAGCTGGACCACAATCATCTACCCCAGCTGGATTAACAACTACCACAGCTGAACCAACAACTACCACAGCTGGAACAACACACCACAGCTGCCCCAAGCACAACCTACCACAGCTGCCCTAACTACCACAGCTGCCACAAGACAACTACCACAGCTGCCCAACAGACAACTATCACAGCTGCCCTTAACAACTACCAACAGCTGTACCAATGACTACTACAGCTGGATCAACCACTAACACAGCTGCACAAACGAACCACCAAACAGCTGCCCCCCAAAAACTACCACAAGCTGGACACACAACTACCACAGCTGGATCGACAACAACCACAAGCTGACCAACGACGACCACATCTGCCCCGAAACAACTACGCACAGCTGCCCGAATAACTACCAAAAACTGCCCCAAAAACTACGACAGCTGGATCAACAACAACCACAGCTGCCCCAACAACTACCACAGCTGCCCCAACAACTACCACAGCTGCCCCAACAACTACCACAGCTGGACCAACGACAACTACAGCTGGATCAACAACAACCACAGCTGCACCAACGACCATCACAGCTGCGCCAACGACTACCACAGCTGGACCAACAACTACCACAGCTGCCCCAACAACTACCACAGGTGCGCCAACAACTACCACGGCTGCACCAACGACTACCACATCTGCCCCAACAACTACCACAGCTGGACCAACAACTGCCACAGCTGGACCAACAACTACCACAGCTGGAAAAACAACTACCACAGCTGGATCATCAACAACCACAGCTGACCCAACGACTACCACAGCTAACCCAACAACTACCACCGCTGGACCAACAACTACCACCGCTGGACCAACAACTACCACAGCTGGACCAACAACTACAACAGCTGCCCCAAAAACTACCACCACTGGACCAACAACTACAACAACTGCCCCAACAACTACCACCACTGGACCAACAACTACAACAACTGCCCCAACAACTACCATAGCTGGTCCAACAACTACAACAGCTGCCCCAACAACTACCACAGCAGGACCAACAACTACCACAGCTGGACCAACGACTACTACAGCTGGATCAACAACAACCACAGCTGCACCAACGACCACCACAGCTGCCCCAACGACTACCACAGCTGGACCAACCACTACCACAGCTGGATCGACTACAACCACAGCTGCACCAACGACTACCACATCTGCCCCAACAACTACCACAGCTGGATCAACAACAACCACAGCTGCCCCAATAACTACCACAGCTGGATCGACAACAACCACAGCTGGACCAACATCTACCCCAGCTGGATCAACAACTACCACAGCTGAACCAACAACTACCACAGCTGGAACAACAACCACAGCTGCCCCAACACCTACCACAGCTGCCCCTAACTACCACAGCTGCCACAACAACTACCACAGCTGCCCCAACAACTATCACAGCTGCCCCAACAACTACCACAGCTGTACCAACGACTACTACAGCTGGATCAACAACTAACACAGCTGCACCAACGACCACCACAGCTGCCCCAAAAACTACCACAGCTGGACAAACAACTACCACAGCTGGATCGACAACAACCACAGCTGCACCAACGACTACCACATCTGCCCGAACAACTACGCCAGCTGCCCGAATAACTACCAAAACTGCCCCAAAAACTACGACAGCTGGATCAACAACAACCACAGCTGCCCCAACAACTACCACAGCTGCCCCAACAGCTACCACAGCTGCCCAAACAACTACCACAGCTGGACCAACGACAACTACAGCTGGATCAACAACAACCACAGCTGCACCAACGACCATCACAGCTGCGCCAACGACTACCACAGCTGGACCAACAACTACAACAGCTGGATCGACAACAACCACATCTGCACCAACGACTACCACATCTGCCCCAACAACTACCACAGCTGGACCAACAACTACCACAGCTGACCCAACAACTACCACAGCTGCGCCAACAACTACCACGGCTGCACCAACGACTACCACATCTGCCCCAACAACTACCACAGCTGGACCAACAACTGCCACAGCTGGACCAACAACTACCACAGCTGACCAACAACTACCACCGCTGGACCAACAACTACCACAGCTGGACCAACAACTACCACAGCTGAACCAACAACAACCACAGCTGGAACAACAACAAAGAAAGCTGCCCCAACAATTCCCGAAGCTGCCCCAACAACTACCACAGCTGCCCCAACAACTACCACAGCTGCCCCAACAACTACCACAGCTCTCCGACCATCTACCACAGATGGACCAACAACTACCACTGCTGGATCATCAACAACCACAGCTGCCCCAACAACTACCACAGCTGCCCCAACAACTACCACAGCTGCCCCAACAACTACCACAGCTGGACCAACAACTGCCACAGCTGGATCTCCCAACAACACACAGCTGCACCACGACGACACCACAATCTGCCCAAACGGCTGCCAAAGCTGGACCAACATCTACCCAAGCTGAACCAACAACTACCACAGCTGGAACAACAACCACAGCTGCCCCAACACCTACCACAGCTGCCCCAAACTACCACAGCTGCCACAACAAACTACCCACAGCTGCCCCAAAAACTATCACACAGCTGCCCCAACAACTACCACAGCTGTACCAACGACTACTACAGCTGGATCAACAACTAACACAGCTGCACCAATAACCACCACAGCTGCCCCAAAAACTAGCACAGCTGGACAAACAACTACCACAGCTGGATCGACAACAACCAAAGCTGCACCAACGACTACCACATCTGCCCCAACAACTACCACAGCTGCCCCAATAACTACCACAACTGCCCCAAAAACTACCACAGCTGGAACAACAACAACCACAGCTGCCCCAACAACTACCACAGCTGCCCCAACAACTACCACAGCTGCCCAAACAACTACCACAGCTGGACCAACGACAACTACAGCTGGATCAACAACAACCACAGCTGCACCAACGACCATCACAGCTGCGCCAATGACTACAACAGCTGGATCGACAACAACCACATCTGCACCAACGACTACTACAACTGGATCAACAACTAACACAGTTGGAACAACAACAACCACAGCTGCCCCAACAACTGCCACAGCTGCCCCAACAACTACCACAGCTGCCCCAACAACTACCACAGCTGGACAAAAAACAACCACAGCTGCCCAAACGACTACCAAAACTAACCCAACAACTTCCACCGCTGGACCAACAACTACCACCGCTGGACCAACAACTACACCAGCTGCCCAAACAACTACCACCACTGGACCAACAACTGCAACAGCTGCCCGAACAACTACCACAACTGCCCCAAAAACTACCACAGCTGCCAAAAAAACTACCACAGCTGGACAAACAACCACCACAGCTGGACCAACGACAACGACAGCTGGATCAACAACAACCACAGCTGCACCAACGACTACCACATCTGCCCCAACAACTACCACAGCTGGACCAACAACTACCACAGCTGGACCAACAACTACCACAGATGGATCGACAACGACCACAGCTGCACCAACAACTACCACAGCTGGACCAACAACTACCACAGATGGACCAACAACTACAACAAATGCCCCAACAACTACCACCACTGGACCAACAACTACAACAGCTGCCCCAACAACTACCACCACTGGACCAACAACTACCACATCTGCCCCAACAAACTACCACAGCTGGACCAACAACTACCACAGCTGGACCAACAACAACCACAGCTGGAACAAGAAAAAACACAGCTGCCCAAACAACTACCACAGCTGCCCCAACAACTACCGCAGCTTCCCCAACAACTACCACAGCTGTCCGACCATCTACCACAGATGGACCAACAACTACCACTGCTGGATCATCAACAACCACAGCTGCCCCAACAACTACCACAGCTGCCCCAACAACTACCACAGCTGGACCAACAACTGCCACAGCTGGATCATACAACAACCACAGCTGCACCAACGACTACCACATCTGCCCAAACGGCTGCCAAAGCTGGACCAACGACTACCACAGCTGGACCAACAACAACCACAGCTGCCCCAACAACTACCACAGCTGCCCCAACAACTACCACAGCTGCCCCAACAACTACCACAGCTGGACCAAAAAACAACCACAGCTGCCCAAACGACTACCAAAACTAACCCAACAACTTCCACCGCTGGACCAACAATTACCACCGCTGGACCAACAACTACCACCGCTGGACCAACAACTACACCAGCTGCCCCAACAACTACCACCACTGGACCAACAACTGCAACAGCTGCCCCAACAACTACCACAGCTGCCAAAACAACTACCACAGCTGGACAAACGACAACGACAGCTGCACCAACCACTACCACAGCTGGACCAACAACTACCATTTATGGACCAACAACTACAACAAATGCCCCAACAACTACCACCACTGGACCAACAACTACAACAGCTGCCCCAACAACTACCACAGCTGCCCAAACAACTACCACATCTGCCCCAACAACTACCACAGCTGGAACAACAACTACCACAGCTGGACCAACAACAACCACAGCTGGAACAAGAACAAACACAGCTGCCCCAACAATTCCCACAGCTGCCCCAACAACTACCACAGCTGCCCAAACAACTACCACAGCTGCCCCAACAACTACCGCAGCTTCCCCAACAACTACCACAGCTGTCCGACCATCTACCACAGATGGACCAACAACTACCACTGCTGGATCAACAACAACCACAGCTGCCCCAACAACTACCACAGCTTCCCCAACAACTACCACAGCTGTACCAATAACTACCACAGCTGGACCAACAACTACCACAGCTGGACCAACGACTACAACATCTGCCCCAACGGCTGCCAAAGCTGGACCAACAACTACCACAGCTGGTACAACAACATCCACAGCTGCCCCAGCAACTACCACAGCTGCCCCAACAACTACCACAGCTGGACCAACAACAACCACAGCTGCCCCCAACAACTACCACAAACTGCCCCAACAACTACCACAGCTGAATCAATAACAACCACAGCTGGACCAACAACTACCACAGCTGGACCAACGACTACAACATCTGCCCCAACGGCTGCCAAAGCTGGACCAACAACTACCACAGCTGGTACAACAACATCCACAGCTGCCCCAGCAACTACCACAGCTGCCCCAACAACTACCACAGCTGGACCAACAACAACCACAGCTGCCCCAACAACTACCACAACTGCCCCAACAACTACCACAGCTGAATCAATAACAACCACAGCTGGACCAACAACTACCACAGCTGGACCAACGACTACAACATCTGCCCCAACGGCTGCCAAAGCTGGACCAACAACTACCACAGCTGGTACAACAACATCCACAGCTGCCCCAGCAACTACCACAGCTGCCCCAACAACTACCACAGCTGGACCAACAACAACCACAGCTGCCCCAACAACTACCACAACTGCCCCAACAACTACCACAGCTGAATCAATAACAACCACAGCTGGACCAACAACAACCACAGCTGCCCCAACAACTACCACAGCTGTCCGACAATCTACCACAGATGAACCATTAACTACCACTGCTGGATCAACAACAACCACAGCTGCCCCAACACCTACCAAAACTAACCCATAAACTACCACCGCTGGACCAACAATTTCCACCGCTGGACAAACAACTATCACTGCTGGACCAACAACTACAACAGCTGCCCCAACAACTACCACCACTGGACCAACAACTACAACAGCTGCCCCAACAACTACCACAGCTGCCGAAACAACTACCACATCTGCCCCAACAACTACCACAGCTGGACCAACAACTGCCACAGCTGGATCGACAACAACCGCAGCTGCACCAACGACTACCACATCTGCCCCAACGGCTGCCAAAGCTGGACCAACAACTACCACAGCTGGACCAACAACAACCACAGCTGCCCCAACAACTACCACAGCTGCACCAACAACTACCACAGCTGCCCCAACAACTACCACCACTGGATTAACAACTACAACAGCTGCCCCAACAACTACCACAGCTGCCCCAACATCTACCACAGCTGCCCAAACAACTACCACAGCTGGACCAACGATAACGACAGCTGGATCAACAACAACCACAGCTGCACCAACGACTACCACATCTGCCCCAACAACTACCACAGCTGGATTGACAACGACCACAGCTGCACCAACCACTACCACAGCTGGACCAACAACTACCACAGCTGGAACAACAACTACCACGGCTGCACCAACGACTATCACATCTGCCCAAAGAACTACAACAGCTGGACCAACAACTACCACAGCTGGACGAAGAACTACCAAAGCTGGATCATCAACAACCACAGCTGCCCCAACAGCTACCACAGCTGCCCCAATAACTACCACAGGTGCACCAACAACTACCACGGTTGCACCAACGACTATCACATCTGCCCCAACAACTACCACAGCTGCACCAACAACTGCCACAGCTGGACCAACAACTACCACAGCTGGACGAAGAACTACCAAAGCTGGTTCATCAACAACCACAGCTGAACCAACAACTACCACAGCTAACCCAACAACTACCACCGCTGGACCAACAATTACCACCGCTGGACCAACAACTACCACAGCTGGACCAACAACTACAACAGCTGCCCCAAAAACTACAACAGCTGCCCCAAAAACTACAACAACTGCCCCAACAACTACCATAGCTGCTCCAACAACTACCACAGCTGCCCCAACAACTACCACAGCTGGACCAACGACTACTACAGTTGCATCAAGAACAACCACAGCTGCAACAACTACCACCACAGCTGCCCCAACGACTACCACAGCTGGACCAACAACTACCACAGCTGGATCGACTACAACCACAGCTGCACCAACAACTACCACAGCTGGACCAACAACAACCACAGCTGGTCCAACAACTACCACAGCTGGATCAACAACAACCACAGCTGCACCAACAACTACCACAGCTGGATCGACAACAACCACAGCTGGGCCAACATCTACCACAGCTGGATCGACAACAACCACAGCTGCAACAACGACTACCACAGCTGGACCAACAACTAAAACAGCTGCCCCATCAACTACCACCACTGGACCAACAACTACCACAGCTGAACCAATAACTACCACAGCTGGAAAAACAACAACCACAGCTGCCACAACACCTACCACAGCTCCCTCAACAACTACCACAGCTACCCCAACAACTAACTCATCTGGAACAAAAACTACCACAGCTGGACCAACAACTATCACAGCTGCCCCAACAACTACCACAGCTGCCCAAACGACTACCACAACTGCCACAATAACTACCACAGCTGGATCAACAACTACCACAGCTGAACCAACAACTACAACAGCTGCCCAAACAACTACCACAATTGGACTAACAACTACAACAGCTGCCCCAACAACTACCACAGCTACCCCAACAACTACCACAGCTGGATCAACAACAACCATAGCTGCACCAAAGACCACCACAGCTGCCCCAACGACTACCACTACTGGACCAACAACTACCACAGCTGGATCAAGAACAACCACAGCTGCACCAACAACTACCACAGCTGAATCAACACCAACGATTGATGCCCCAACGACCACCACAGCTAACCCAACTACCACCGCTGGACCAACGACTACGACAGCTGCCCCAACAACTACCACAATTGGACCAACAACTACAACAGCTGCCCGAACAACTACCACAGCTACCCCAAGAACTACCACAGCTGGATCAACAACAACCACAGTGGAATCGACAACAACCACAGCTACACCAACAACTACCACATCTGCCCCAACAACTACCACAGCTGGACCAACAACTACCACAGCTGGACCAACAACTACCACAGATGGATCAACAACAACCACAGCTGCCACAACAACTACCACAGCTACCCCAACAACTAACACAGCTGGACCAACAACTACGACAGCTGCATCGACAACAACCACAGCTGCCCCAACAACTACCACAGCTGCCGCAACAACTATCACAGCTGCCCCAACAACTACCACCACTGGACCAAAAACTGCCTCAGCTGCACTAGCAACTACAAAATCTGGCACCACTACCACAACAGCTATCCCAAATACAACCACAACTGGACTAACAACTACCACTGCTGGATCAACAACAACCACAGCGGCACCAACGTCTACCACAGCTGGACAAACAACTACCACAGCTGGACCAACAACAACCACAGCTGGACCTACAAGTACGACAGCTGGACCAAGAACAACCACAGCTGGAAACTCAACTACCAAAGCTGGCCCAACTACCACAACATCAAGCCCCTCAACAACCTCAGCTAGACTAACAACTAAAACTGCTGGACAAACAACTGCCTCATCTGCACTAGCAACTACAATATCTGGCACCACTATCACAACAGCTGCACCAACGACTACCAGAGCTATCCCAACAACTACCACAGCTGCCTCAACAACTACCACAGCTCCCGCAACAACTACCACAGTTGGACCAGCAACTATCACAACTGTCCCAACTATCACGCAATCAAGCCACAAACCAACCACAGCAGCTCCAACTATGACCACCGCTGAACTAAAAACTACACCTGCTCGAACAACAACAACCGCAGCTGGACCAACAACAACCATAGCAGGACCAACAACTACTAACACTGGACCAACAACAACCACAGCTGCCCCAACTACGCAGACCGCTGAACCAACAACTACCACATCAATCCAAAATACCAACACAACTGGACTAATAACCACCACAGTTGTACCAACAACTACGACAGCTGGAACAACAACTATCACAGTAAGCACAACAACTTTTAACACTGGCCCAACTACCACCACAGCTGGACCAACAACAACCACAGTTGAACCAACAACCACAGAAAACAAAACAACAACCACAGCTGGACCAAAAACAAGCACAGCTGGACCAACAACAACCACAGCTGCACCAACAACTACCACAGCTGCCCCAAAAACCACCAAAGCTGGACAAACAACTACCACAGCTGGACCAACAACTACCACAACATTAAGCCAAACAACAACCACAGCTGGAACAACAACTACTACAGCTGCCCCAACAACTACCACAGCTGGCCAAACAAATACCCTTGCTGCCCCAACAACTACCACAGCTGGACCAACAACGACAACATCTGCCCCAACAACTACCACCGCTGGACTAACAACAACCACAGCTGGACCAACTACCACAACATCAAACCCAACAACAACCACAGCTGGAAAAACAACAACCACAGCTGGACCAACAACAACCACAGCTGGACCAACAACTACCACAGCTGGACCAATAACGACCACCGCCGGACCAACAACTACCACCCCTGGACCGACAACTACCACAGCTGGCCCAACAACTACCACAGCTGGACCAATAAATAACACATCAATCATAACTACCGCCACAGCTGGACTAAAAACTACCACAGCTGGCCCAACTACCACAGCATCTAACCCCACAACAACCATCGCTGAACCAACAACTACCACATCAATTCCAACTGCTACATCAATCCCAACTACTTCCATCACTGGACAAACAGCAATCACAGCTGGACCAGGAACTACCACAGCTGGCCCAACTATCGCAAAATCAAGCTCCACAACAACCACAGCTGCCCCAACTATGACCACCGCAGAACTAAAACCCCCCCCTGCTGGAACAACAACAACCTCAGTTGCCCCAACTACGAAGACAGCTGGACCAACAACCACAGCTGGACCAACAACAACCACAGCTGGACCAACAACTATTACCACTGGACCAACAACTACCACAGCTGAACCAACAACCACAGCAAACACAACAACAACCACAGCTGGACCAAAAACAAGCACAGCTGGACCAACAACAACCACAGCTGCACCAACAACTACCATATCAATCTCAAATACCACCACAGCTGGACTTACAACAACCACAGCTGGACAAACAACAACCAAAGCAGGACCACCAACAAAAACAGCAGCTGTCCCAACAACTACCACATCAATACCAACTACCACCTCAACTGGACTAACAACTATGACATCTAGTGCAACTACCATAACATCAAGCCCCACAACAACTGCTGCTGGACAAACAACTACCACAGCTGGACCAACAACTGCCACATCTGGACCAACATCTACTAAAGCTGGACCAACAACAGCAACAGCTGGACCAATAACAACTACAGCTGGGCCAACAACTATAACAGCGGGACCAACAGCAACGAATTCTGGACCAATAACCACAGCAAACCCAACAACAACCAAACATGTACCAAAAATTACCACAGTCAGACCTACTACCACCACAGCTGTACTAACAACTACCAAACCTGGCCCAACTACCACAACATCAAGCCCCACAAAAACCACAGCTGGACCAACAACTACCACTACTGGACCTACATCTACCACAGCTGGACCAACAACTACCACAGCTGGACCAACAACTACCACAGCTGCACCAACAACTACCACAGCTGGACCAACAACTACCACAGCTGGACCAACAACAACCACAGCTGCCCCAACAACAACCACAGCTGGATCAACAGCTACTACAGTTGGCCCAACAACCTCCACATCTAGCCCAACAACTTCCCCATTTAGCCCATCAACAACCACAGCTGGACCAACTCCCACCACAGCTGTTAAGACAACAACCACACCTGGACCAACAAAAAACACAGCTGGCCAAACAACAATTACAGCTCTACCAATAACTAACACAGCTGGACCAACAATAACCACATTTGGCACAACTACAATAACAGCTGTTTCAACCACAACCACAGCTGGACCAACAACTATCAAAGCTGGCCCAACAACTCCCACAGTTGGCCCAACCACCGCAGGTGGTCTGTCGACAACGACAACTGGTCTGTCTACAACCACAGCTGGCCCCACAACCACAGCAACAACAGTTGATGGAAGTTCCAATGTAGTTGTATTACCGACAGTAGTCTTGATGCCAGTAGTCTTGATGCCAGTAGTCTTGACTCCAGCAGGCATTATGCCAGTAGTCATGATGCCACTAGCCAACATGCCAGCATCTTCAAACACTGGCTCCTCTTCAGTTCAGAATCAATACAGCTTTCTTGTCTTAACAATCATTGGTCTCACAACCAGGCTTCTAATTTAGGGCACTTTGTGATGCGTTGCAAGTATTTATTACTTCTGTAATTCATTAACATTATTGTATAATTTCTATTCATATATTATCCATCTGTTACTGTCTATTATATTTGTGTTATCACATTCTTTATGGGTCTTTTGATTGCAGGCATATTTTGCACCATTAAAATTATAAATGTATGCAGTAAAAACATCTAAAATCTCTTTTCAGCAAGTATTTCATTATAAGACTGTCAGCAGGCGCTTAGATCCAAAGTTGAAGATTAGGCTAAGAACAATCAGTGCATAGAGTGACCTTTTAAAAACCTGCCACGCAACCAACTTTCTAAAAACCTGCTGAGCCCCTGGGTCTAGCGGTAGACTAGCTGAGCCACTGGGTCTAGCGGTTGCGTAGCTGAGCCGCAGGGTCTTGCGGTACTATAGTTGTGCCACAGGGTCTAGCGGTAGTGTAGCTCAGCCACAGGGTCTAGTGGTAGCGTGGTTGAGTTTGCCTCATTCCATTGTCCGCTCAAATATTTTGGTGCAAATATCGCTGAATGCTGAATCACTACAACAAGAATGGTTTGCGGTTTGCGCAAAATAGTTCTGGTGAAGACTTCTGGTTCAAGCTGAAGCGATCTAGCATCTTCAAATCAGGTCCTGGTCTGGAAATAGGTCCATCAGGTTGGAGGTTTTACTATGAATCCGATGCTAAATACAGGTGTTGATCAGAAATAAATAAACACAATTTAAAGTTTTCCAATGTAAATTTCATGGTTTGATATCATGTGAGAATAAAACACTAGATAAGAAATCAAATGCTTATCACCATTGTAACATTTTAGCAAAATATGGTTACCTAAACTGTGGAAAACACAATCAAGTTTGCTGATATATTACTAGCATACAAGATCTTCAATTAGCCCCACCTCCACTTAGGGAGTTCATCAAACAAAATCAAAATACATCGACCAGAGGGGAATGCAAAATACCATACAGAATACCACATTTTGCTCAGTCAGCCTTCTCTTTTCGAGCAGCACACACCTGGAACTCCATACCAATTGAATTTAGGAATAATACAAACAAACTATTTCACTGAACCCATAAAGTATTAGCTACTGAACAAACAAACATGTAACCATAGGTAATGTGTTACCTTGAGTTGGGTATTGCTATAATAACCTCCTCCTTGTCTGTGATTGTGAGCTTGTTTAAGAGTTCCATGTTTAACCATAAGTTGTTTGTTTGTTATTCTCTTCACTTTTAATCATTTTATTCTCGCATGTTACATTACGTCTTTGTCATCTTTATTTGTGTCCTTGTCCATGTAATGTTAATGTCAATCATCTGTCTTACTATATGGTGTGCTTGCTTTTATTTTTTTGTATGTTCTATGTAACATCAACCTGCCAGGGACTACAGATGAAAAAAGTTTGTATAACTAAATGTGGTACATTTACATGTCCTATGCAATGGACATGTTGATTAATTGTGGCAACCCGGCACGGTGAGTGAACCACCTCCTCCCAAATAGGACACAATTTCGAGGGGAAAAAAACAAAAAGGAATGTTTATTCCTAAACATAACACAAAGTCACTGAAAACACGAAAGAAAGAAAAACCTGGGAGGAATCAACCGTCCCATCCTTCGTGGGTGGAATCCCGTCACCGACGAGGACCGGTCTCTCCGTACAGGAGTCACATGGCTGGGAAAGTCCCGAAGGAGCGGAGAAGCAGGCTATTAAAGCCCTGCTTCACCACCTTTTCTTCAGGTGCTCTGCATCTTCTTAATTGGCCCCGGCTCTGATGCCCTCAATAGCGCCATCTGGGGGTAGACTGCTTCCAGGGGTCCTTGGCTGCCTCTGGGTTGCCACATAATGTACACTGTCCCGTTAAAAAATAATAATAATAATAATAATAATCGCCTCTGAGACTGCAAATGTGAAATGGAAAGACAACTTCCAGGGTTTTCTCATCATATGGGAAACATTCAGAGCTTTTGTTAGTTATCTTGGGTAAGGCTCCCATTGAAACGGCTTGTGTGGTTGGTATTATTTATCGGACGTATTTATGAGCAAAGAAAGAACGTTCTTCTTCATGTTGTTGCGTGAAACATAAATATTTCAAACGTCTACATAAGTAGATGAAAATACATCATATGACACACCAAAATTCACCTGACCGTAGACCATACATATCGCCCACACCGACGTAGTATCAGCATCCATACACCGGTCTGCAAACGCTCTTAACGACTGACTGCCATTACTTGAACATTAACGTGACCATGAAATCACCTTTTCTAACAGGTTGAAAGTTTACCCTAAGCATAGAACCACCCACACGTTTAGACCATGAGAACACAATAGTGAACAAAAATACTGAAATCAGCCCCTCCCAAATCCAAGACAAAGGCTGTTATTACAACAGAGAAGAATCACAGTGTCAGAAGGGAGGGGAACCTATTCAATATACTGGTAAAAAATGCATAATGTTTCTTCATAATTGAAATGTCTATGAAACTGATGACATGGGTCATCACTGAGGAGTGGTATAAAGAGAGATCACCTGCAGACACTGGCAGATTTCAAGGAGCAAAGCATCAGAGGAACTACAGACCTCAGCACAGTGTTAAAACTCTACTAAAACCAACTTAACCAGTGAGTATTGAGATCCAGAGGGTATATGCATTAGCCTATAGAATTTATATGAGCATCTCATATATGTGTGTACATGGAACTATATTCATTAAATGCTTTGAACACTTGTTTAAAATATAATAGACGATGTGAATAACAATTAATAAATAACGCTGTGTTGAGGTTAGGAACTACTACTATAATTAAAGGTTTACAGGTTATATGTGTGAACCACTAAACTACT
>OLKM01002842.1:0-15059 GCA_900291075.1 Melanogrammus aeglefinus | reverse complement strand
ACGACTAGCCACAGCGGATTTCAAACAACTACCACAGCTTGCCCAACATACCACCGCTGCCCAACAACTACGACAGCTCCCCCAACTACTACGACTGCTGCCCTAACAACTCACTTGCTGGACCAAACAACTACAAACATTTTGGACAACAGCTTCTCCAATAACTACCACAACTGCCCCGACAACTACCACAGCTGCCCCCCAACAACTACCACAAGCTACCCCAACAACTACAAGCTTGCCAAACAACTACCACAGCCTTTGCCCCAGACAACTACCACCGCTGCCCAACAACTACCACCGCTGGACCAACAACTCCACAGCTGCCCCAACAACTACCACCGGCTGCCCCAACAACTACCACAGCTGGACCAACAACTACCACAGCTGGACACAATACCACAGCTGGACCACAAACCACCGCTGCCGACCAAACTACCACGCTGCCCAACAATTCACCTCTGCCCCAACAACTACGACCGCTGCCCCAACAACTACCACTGCTGGACCAACAACTACCACAGTTGGACCAACAACTACCACAGCTGCCCCAACAACTACCACAGCTGGTCCAACAACTACCACCGCTGCCCCAACAACTACCACCGCTGCCCCAACAACTACCACCGCTGCCCCAACAACTACGACTGCTGCCCCAACAACTACCACCGCTGCCCCAACAACTACCACAGCTGCCCCAACAACTACGACAGCTGCCCCAACAACTACGACAGCTGCCCCAACAACTACCACTGCTGGACCAACAACTACCACTGCTGGACCAACAACTACCACAGTTGGACCAACAACTACCACAGCTGGACCAACAACTACCACTGCTGGACCAACAACTACCACTGCTGGACCAACAACTACCACTGCTGGACCAACAACTACCACAGTTGGACCAACAACTACCACTGCTGGACCAACAACTACCACTGCTGGACCAACAACTACCACTGCTGGACCAACAACTACCACAGTTGGAACAACAGCTTCCCCAATAACTACCACAACTGCCCCGACAACTACCACAGCTGCCCCAACAACTACCACAGCTACCCCAACAACTACCACAGCTGCCCAAACAACTACCACAGCTGCCCCAACAACTACCACCGCTGGACCAACAACTACCACAGTTGGACCAACAACTACCACAGCTGGACCAACAACTACCACAGCTACCCCAACAACTACCACCGCTGCCCCAACAACTACCACAGCTGGACCAACAACTACCACCGCTGGACCACAACTAACCACCGCTGCGCCAACAACTACCACGCTGCCCCAAACAACCTTCCACCGCTGCCCCAAAACTACGACCGCTGCCCCAACAACTACGACAGCTGCCCCAACAACTACGACAGCTGCCCCAACAACTACCACAGTTGGACAACAATACACAGTTGGACCAAACAACTACGGGACAGCTGCCCCAACTACTACCACTGCCTGGACCAACAACTACAACAGTTGGACCAACAACTACCACTGCTGCCCCAACAACTACCACAGCTGCCACAACAACTACCACAGCTGCCCCAACAACTAACCACAGCCTGTGCCCCAACAACTACCACTGCTGGACCAACAACTACCACAGCTGCCCCCAACAACTACCACAGCTGCCCCAACAACTACCACAGCTGCCCCAACAACTACCACAGCTGGACCAACAACTACCACAGCTGCCCCAACAACTACCACAGCTGCCCCAACAACTACCACAGCTGGACCAACAACTACCACAGCTGCCCCAACAACTACCACAGCTGGACCAACAACTACCACAGCTGGACCAACAACTACCACAGCTGCCCCAACAACTACCACAGCTGCCCCAACAACTACCACAGCTGCCCCAACAACTACGACAGCTCCCCCAATTACTACGACTGCTGCCCCAACAACTACCACTGCTGGACCAACAACTACCACAGCTGCCCCAACAACTACCACTGCTGGACCAACAACTACCACAGTTTGAACAACAGCTTCCCCAACAACTACCACTGCTGGACCAACACTACACTGCTGGACCAACAACTTAACCACAGTTGACAACAACTAACACTGCTGCCCCAACAACTTACACAGCAGCTGCCCCAACAACTACACACTGCCCAACAACTACCAAAGCTGCCCAAACAACTACACAGCTTCCCCAAACAACTACACAGCTACCCCAACAACTACGACTGCTGGCCCCAACAACTACCACAGTTGGACCACAACTACACAGCTGCATCCAACAACTACCACTTTTGGACTAAGAACTACCACAGGTGGTCCAACAACTACCACAGCTGCACCAACAACTACCACTGCTGCCCCAAAAACTACCACTGCTGGACCAACAACGACCACAGCTGCCCCAACAACTACCACTGCTGGACCAACAGCTTCCCCAACAACTACCACTCCTGGACCAACAGCTTCCCCAACAACTATCACTGTTGGACCAACAGATTCCCCAGCAACTTCCACAGCTGCCCCAACTACTACCACATCTGCCCCAACTACTACCACAGCTGCCCCAACTACTACCACACCTGCCCCAACAACTACCACCGCTGGACCAACAACGATCACCGCTGGCCTAACAACTACCACAGCTGCCCCAACAACTACCACAGCTGCCCCAACAACTACCACCGCTGGACTAACAACTACAACAGCTGTCCCAACAACTACCACAGCTGCCCCAACAACTACCACAGCTGCCCCAACAACTACCACCGCTGCCCCAACAACTACAACAGCTGCCCCAACAACTACCACAGATGCCCAAACATCTACCACAGCTGTCCCATCAACTCCCACCACTGGACCCTCAACTACAACAGCTGCCTCAACAACTACCACAGCTGCCCCAAGAACGACCACAGCTGCCCCAACTACTACCACAGCTGCCCCAACAACTATCACTGCTGGACCAACAACTTCTGCAGCTGGACTAATTCCAATAGCTGCCCCAACTGCTCCAACTACCCCTACTACTACCAAAGCTAACCCAAAAACTACCACCGCTGGACCAACAACTACCAACGCTGGCCTAAAAACTACCACAGCTGCCCCAACAACTATCACTACTGGACCCTCAACAACAGCTGCCCCAACAACCGCTGCCCCAACAACTACCACAGCTGCCCCAACTACTACCACAGCTGCCCCAACTACTACCACAGCTGCCCCAACTACTACCACAGCTGCCCCAACAACTACCACAGCTGGACCAACAACTTCTGCACTGACTATTCCACTTAGCTCCACACGCACCCACAACATACCACACAACCAACACACTACCACCGCTGACACAACCTACACACAGCTATGCCTAACACACGCACACACAGCGCCCAACAACTATGACCACTGACCTCAACCACAGCTGCGCACACACACACCGCTCACCCCACACAACTACCCACAACCCCAAACTACTACCCACACGCTGCACCCAAACTACTACCACAGCTGCCCCAACTGACTTACCACAGCTGCCCACTACTACACATGCTCCAACGACCACAGCTGTCGCGCCAAACTACTACTCCACAGCTGCCGCCAACCATACCACAACTGCCCAACCAACTTACCACGCTGGACCACAACAACTCACCACAGTGCCCCAAACTACTTAACCACAGCTGCCCCAACTACTACCCAGCATGACCAACAAACTATCACAGCTCGCCCCAAACAACTGCCCCAACTCCTTACCACAGCTGCCACCAATTCTACCACAGCATGCCCCAACCAACTATCACACTACCCACAAATACCCACATCCACTTAACAACCTAACACATCTAGCCCCACTACTACCACAGCGGGCCCAACTACAACCATAGCTGGCCCCACTACAACCACCGCTGGCCCAACTACCACAGCAACAAACCCATTAGTTACTGTCCCTGGTGTACAGCCCCAATAGTTAGTTACAGCATAGTTGTTAGTACAGCCAGTCGGAGTACAGACAGTAATACAGACAATAGTAGTAGTACAGCCAGTAGGAGTCCAGCCAGTAGTATTACAGCCAGTAGGAGTCCCACCAGTAGGAGTCCAGCCAGTAGGAGTCCAGCCAGTAGTATTACAGTCAGTACTAGTATTACAGCCAGTAGTATTACAGCCAGTAGGAGTCCAGCCAGTAGGAGTCCAGCCAGTAGGAGTCCAGCCAGTCGGAGTACAGACAGTAATACAGACAATAGTAGTAGTACAGCCAGTAGGAGTCCAGCCAGTAGGAGTCCAGCCAGTAGGAGTCCAGCCAGTAGTATTACAGCCAGTAGGAGTCCAACCAGTAGGAGTCCAGCCAGTAGGAGTCCAGCCAGTAGTATTACAGCCAGTAGTATTACAGCCAGTAGGAGTCCAGCCAGTAGGAGTCCAGCCAGTAGGAGTCCAGCCAGTAGGAGTCCAGACAGTAGTTCCAGTTGCCATGGTTCCAGTAGTCATAGTGCCAGCAGGCATGATTCCAGGAGACCTGAGACCTTTCTCCTCCTCAGTTCAGAACCAATACAGTTTTGTTGTTCTAACACTCATCGGAATCACAACCAAGCTTTTCATTTAGTGTTACTTTCTGATGCCTTGTTGCTAATTGTTGTATAATTTATTAATTATTTATATGTAATGATATCATATGTAATTCTTTTTTATATTTATATATTTATTCACCATTATTTATGGGATCTTGTGCAATACCATTGAAAATAATATAATGATGGATTTAAGTTGTAACCTTTATTGTAAAGTCATACAATCCTGTGTAATAAAACTCAACAAATGTATCTCTTCAGCTGGAACTACAATTTGGGACTTTTAGCATACGCCTTCATCACAGTTGCAGTTATGGCTAAGCAAAATCAATGCATTCAATCAAAAGTGTAGCAACTACATCAATGTTGCTACACTACCAACTTTCTAAAAAACAAGTATCAGTACACAATCTGCTGGAAGGAAGGTAGAGAAGCTTTAAAGCTAGGGTATGCGATTTTGGGGAAAACAGCCATTGAGATCCCGTTGCGTTCTCTCTGGTCCCTCCCTCCCACGCGCTACCTGCTGAAGCTCCTCCCTCCGAACGTCAGTGATGCGCGTTCATGTGAATTCAGTTACATTGATAGGAAGACGAAACACCATGTCCGATTCCGAGGTAATTAAACATTAGTGCTGATAACTGCATAAGTACATATATAGCATCAACATCTAACTCACAGATATACCATGTATGTTACCTTAAAATCATTGTAATTGCGACATGAGCGATGGCAATTTTTGGGGGGGGCACACAGAGGCAGGGGAGAGCAAAGTGATGTGCAGATATTCTCAGAGCACTTCGCCTACATATAGCTGACTGGCTATTATGACATTTTTGCTAAATATTTAAGTAAAAAAATCGCCTACCCTAGCTTTAAGGGAAAACACAAGATACAGGGATTTCTTCATCTTTAAACGTACACAATAGTATTGGTACTTTGCTCACATAAAGTCAAGTCAAATAAAAGGTAAAATAAAGAATGTGTTGTAACCAGTGCAGTGCCTGCAGACCTGCATTCTGCTTTGTGGTAGATCTATTACAAGTCAGGGCTTGAAATTAAGAATGTACCTACAATATAGCTCCCGGGACACAAAGATCTGATGTCTGGGTTAGTAGTACGATGGGGACCAGAACAAACCAGGACAGGATATTCATACTTTTCTTTCAATCAAGGGAAGACAGAATCATAACATTTACCGGATGCAGACTAATCATGCTTACTGAGGTGCGTTCACCACCTGTTCTGTTCTGTATGGGAACTACAAATAAAATAATGATCATGGATTGTTTATGGTTCTTGGCTGCTTGAAGCAGCCTCACCTGGCCGGTCAGACTGATTGGATTCTGGCTGAGGCCGCACACCTGTGGTGCATTTGACAATCAGGCACACATGTTAAACCAGCCATCAGCAGATACACTCAGGAGGTTTCCGGCACGGCGCTAGCTGGTGTCTGTGTGTCATATTGCTGTGAATGATGAACTAGTTAAACATCAATCTGTGTCCTGGGCCCGGTCTCTGGATAACGCTCTCTCTAAGCGCGCTAGACTCCTACGTTTAGACTTATCAAAATCGTTTACCTCTATAGGTGTGGTTCCCGAATGGCCTCTTAGGATTCTTCTTAGGAACCCTCCTTACGTCGTTCGTAAACGGAGCTGTCCAGAAAGAACGTGCTGAAATCGATAGCTCAGAGATCGAGTTTCACTTCATGCGCAGGTGCATGACAGCGTTCTAAAATATATTGGAGTCTCTGCAAATCAAACATTGCTTGAAATCCTTCTGGTATGCCTAATCATTTAAGAAACCATGGGCGAACATGGCATAGCCTACAATGATTAAAGAAAAAAATAGAGAAAAACATATATTCGGAAATGACAGCTAAATTTTGAATAGTTTTAGCTTATTGTATAATACTGTTCGCGCTGAGACTGCTTTGCTTTTTGTTACTTGTAGGGGTCTGTGTTCAGGCTTTGCGAACCAACCGGCCAGTGTGTGTTTGTCAGGTGAAAGCTAATGTAATGTAATGTAACATACATTTATTTGTAAAGCACATTTAAAAAACAACAGTTGACCAAAGTGCTACATTTGAGTCGACGAAATATCAGCAACAATAGTAATATTAATAATTACAGCAATGATATTGGCTAGACGTTGCCACAATGCAATAAATCAATGTACAATCACGATCAAAAGACTAAAAAATGTGATAAAGATGAGGAAAAAGAAAGGTTATAATGAATTAAAGGCAATAGAGTAGAGATGGGTTTTAAGATTTGATTTAAAAATAGCTACAGAGGGGGACAATTTAATATGCAGTGGCAAGCTGTTCCATAGTTTAGGGGCAACAGCAGCAAATGCCCTATCTCCTCTACAGTTGTGTTTAGTTTTGGGAACAGCCAGTAAGTGCAGGTCAGAGGATCTGAGACTTCTTATGGGAGCTTATGTGATTAGTATAAGTCAGATAGGGGCATGGGGGCATTTCCATTTAAGCATTTAAATGTCAGTAGCGAGACCTTAATATGTATTCTGCTGTGAACAGGGAGCCACTGGAGGGGGGCTAAGATGGGGGAAATATGTTCACCCTTACGGGTGACCGTTCGTAGGCCAGCTGCAGCATTTTGTACCTACTGTAAGCGAGAGAGGGTGGCTTTGTTGAGACCAACATATAGGGAATTACAGTAGTCCAGCCTGGTAGCTCCAAATGCATGAATTACTTTTTCAGAAAAGGCTTTAGTAGAAATATTCATCAACTGAAAGAAACTTGATTTTACAACAGACGTAACCTTTTTGTCAAAAGTAAGATTAGTATCCAGTATTACACCCACGCTTCTTATATTGGACTTGACAAATGGGTTGAGGGTGCTTAAGTCCATACCATTGGGGTTATAGGTAGTACCTGGTCCTAATAATAGGACCTCTGTTTTGCTGTCATTGAAGCTCAAAAAATGTGAGGCCATCCAACCTTTGACATCCTCCAGACAGTTTAAGAGACATTTAAAGGTCCCATGACATGCTATTTTATAGATGCTTTAATATAGTGGGCCACTAACACAGTATTCAGAGACGTTCCCTAAATTCAGCCATGGTGCAGAGTTACAGCCACTCCAATCCCGTCGTACATTGAGCTTCCCCAAAATGCGGTGTTTTGGTGTCTGTAGCTATAATGCAAATGAGGAGGAGTGAGGCGGGTCAAGGAGGAGGGTGGGGGTGTGGCCCTGAGCAGCTTGCAGCCACGGTCCCATGCGCTCTGTTTACAGTGGATGTATCGCAATGGCAAGGCGCACACAGCCTTTAGCCGTGTTCTGTAAATACTCTAGAACACACGGGAGTCCTGGAGCTCTATATCTAAATAATATCATATTATACATAGATATCTATATCATATGATATATATTATCACGGCCAAAAGCTGTGTGAGCCGATATTATGAATCTCAAACGACCGCGTTGGGTTCTCCGACGTTCCTGGTTCTTCCTTGTCCACATCAATCTGATGTAGACTGAACTGCAACATGGAGGAGAAAGGGATTGTTGCCGGGCAGCGGTTAGGCACCTCCTCCAGCGCCGAGGCGGTGGTCCCTCGGCAGCGGGAAGCGGGGCTCAAGCGGGAGACATTCGCGGCCAACAATCCCTTTCTCCTACATGTCGTGGTTCATGTCCTTGAGGGAGTCAAAGCCAAAGTTCCTTTCCCCCAATTCATTCTCAACCATGGCTGAGATAACCCACACTACGAGTCTCGTTGTAGAAATACCAGAGACGAGAGTCCGACGTGTTATGCGGCATAACACCAAAAGAAGAATGGTTATCCAAATAACAAGGAAGTGTACAACACTTGTGTTACAGTCCTGGAGCTCTATCTAAATAATATCATATAATACATAGATATCTATATCATATAATACATATTATCACGGCAAAAAGCTGTGTGCGCCTCCAGACGATATTATGAATCACAAACGGCTTTGTCGGGTTCTCCGAAGTCTCTGGTTCTTTCACTTTCACATCAATCTGAAGTAGAATGAACCGTGCCCTGGCTGCTGCCGGCTGCCGGGCTGTAGTGCTTCGCGGCGGTGGTGCCTCGCGGGCGGCAACCGGCGGCAAGTCGCAGTTCATGTACTTCAGGGAGTCAAAACCAAAGTTCCTTTTCCCCAATTCCTTCTCAACCGTGGCTGAGATAACCCCCACTACAGTCTCTTTGTGGAAATACAAGAGACGTCAAAGACCCGACAGCAAACACTTGCATTACAGTGTGCGTAATCACACATGTGGCGCTTGAACGGTCGTGTTTCATTGGCGGGCCAAATTCTCTGGGCGGGCAAGGCAGAGAAAGGGGAGGAGCTTAGATCCTTCATGACGACATATGGGACCACACTCCAAATCAGCGCGCTTGAGCCTCTGTTTTCTTCAAAGGCAAGCAGAACACCTAGTGCTCGTTTTGCACGGAACGCAAGTTTTAGCCCCTGAGGGACCATAGGCAGGCTAGGGGAACTCATATTTATGTTAAAAAACCTCATAAAGTGAGATTTTCATGCCATGGGACCTTTAATTGTGGTGGAATTTTGTCCTTTCAGAGGTATGTAAATTTGTGTGTTGTCAGCATAGCAATGGAATGAGATGCCATATTTTCGGAAAATGGAGCCTAGCGGAAGCATGTAAAGGGCAAATAGGCTGGGTGCAAGAATAGAGCCCTGGGGAACACCACATGATAGAGGTGATGAGATGGATTTAAAGTCTCCAAGGCTGACAGAAAGGGTTCTATCCGATAGGTAGGATCTGAACCATTTCATAGCAGTACCCTTAATACCGACACATTGCTCAAGACGGTTAAGTGTGGGAAGAGTCCGCAGCTGAGCCTCTCCATCGCAGGGCCGTGAACAGTCCAGTGCAGGCAGGGTGGACGCACTGCGCTGGTTGGCATGTGGGGGGTCCTGCGGCGGATGAGGATGTAGCCTTCTCAAGGGATAGAGGCGGTGGTTGAAAAAAGTATTTCGACCACTTAGTATAATTTCCTTAATTTAGAAGACAGTTTTGTTCATTTTTGTTTTGTAAAAGAAATACAATATTTTTTAAAGTTGCACGTTTTTGAAATTATTGGAAGCGAGTCGAGCTGACCTTGCCTTGCTGTACCCACGGCTAGGGATGGGCGATATGGCCTAAAATCCATATTGCGATATACATTGCAGCCTATTGCGATAACGATATATATCATGATATAAAAATCATAAAATAACCATTTCAAAACAGGTTACTTAGACCCTAAGGAAAGCCAAACTGCTAAATGTATTACAAAAAAAAGAGGTATATAGTATGTCGTTTGGAGAACATTTATTGTGCAACACTGTAATCATTCAAGATAATGTTGCAGATAATTAAAATTCAAGCACAAAGCTGCAGAGAGACTTTAAACAAAAGAAAAAGCGTTCAGAGTATTGGGTTTCTTTTCCTATAGTGTGCAAACCACTGTAAAAGGCACTAACACTAAGTCCTTAAATGCCAACCCAAGATGCAGGAGAACAGGAAAAACGTGTCTCTTTTTAGATAAGGAACAGACACTGTACTGACAATTAGGGATGGGTATGATTAATTGATGATCAATCATTGATTGTTAAGAATTGTGTGTCGATCACGTGATATTTTTTATCGATCAAACGGAGGTTGTGTTCCATAGTGTGAGAGCGGAACAGCCAAGCCGTTGCTTGTCTGTATAATACAGATTTTGTCTTTTTGAATTGATTCCTGTGTTTAGTGCGCACTAAACGAGTTTGGTCCCTTGGTGCGGACATTCTGGGCTGTTGCGAATACAAACCATCAAACTCGGGAACGGACCAAACAGCCGGTCCGAGACCCAGCCGGAGAGGTGGTCTCGGTATCGCTTGAGATGTGAAAGCGAACACACCTCGGTCCGATCAAGTTCTAAAAATCATACGCCTCTTTGGACGTAACAGGCACCCGCTCAGCCGCGCGCATTATAAGAATCATTGTTTGATTAGCGGTAACTCCAAGATTAGGCAGCCACGTTGTCGGACCGTCGGTGAAAATGAGTCGTGGCTCAACATGGAGCAAAGAGACGGAACATCTATTGGATATATGGGTCCGATATCCAAAAGACATCCCGTCTCCTCTTTGCTCCATGTTGAGCCACGACTCAATTTCACCCGACGGGCCGACCAAAGCCAATAAAAAGTATGCTGGAAAATATAGATAAAAATGCCGATGCATTTAACACATTCCGAGTAGGCTAAGGATGAGGGAGAAGGAGTTGGACCGGTCCGCAGATCATGACGCTGGATATCCATGATGTGTTAACTTTCAACCAGGCGCTTTCTCCCCCTTTCGTTTTTCCTTTAACGCTTTACCCCGCCCCAGACCTTTTTGTCCAATGATTTAACGTTTCTTTGCGCACATGCAGGTTTGTTAAACAAATTCTGGCACTGTTTGCGAAAAATAGCAATGTGAAATGGAACCGTCACAAACCAAAATTTAAAAAAAAACATTTTTTGCGTCAACATGCATTATCGTGATAGCTCGATATAATTAAAATCACTATCGTCGGCTATCTTTTATCGTTCATATCGTATGTCGTTTATATCGCGCATTACTACCCACGGCCCAAACAAAGAGTAGCTGAGACAACATCCTTAACTAAAACATGACGTTTTATTTGGCATCAATTTGCTATGGATGCAAACTGTTTCCCAAAACCTTCTTAAAGGCTTCTTAACGACATCATTCGTAAACTCTCCTTTAAGTTCTTCGCGTGTTTCCCAAAACGTTCTTTGCTGTTGGTTAGGTGGATCTGAAGTGCTCGTAGAACCTTCTTAGCTCTACTATAGTGATGGTTCAGCTCCTGACGCTAGTCGCCGCCACTGTACCTTTAGAAATCCCCATTGCGCATGGAGTTGCCACATTGAAAGTAGCTTCGTTTACATGGAAACTTCTGATCCGATTAGATTTCTAATTAGAATAGATCTATTCCTATCATGCAGTCTGAATGTATTGTATAAATGGCATTTACAAAAGTGGTAAGCGTACGTCCGTATGTCTCTCACGCACAATCGATATGTTGATCTGGACTATAAATTTAAGGGATAATGCTGTACAGAACGCCGGTCATTATCGGGAAAATAAGCCCAGACAGGGCGAACCCGGACCCCGGCCGTGAAGTGGGAGGTTGTCCTTGCTTCGCCCTGAAGGGTTTTATTTTCGATAATGACTGGCGACGTTCTACACATTATCCCGCTTAATACACGGCTCTTTGCCAAAACAATAACTTCACACGGTGTGTCTTTTTACAATTACCATTCGTAGCGTTGATCAGCAGAGAAATAGTCTGCCATTGACGTCGCTTAGCAACCGGACACCCTGGGGTTAATAATTTACCGGAGTACTTATCGAGTGATAAGAAAGACGTGAATAAGGCAAAAATCTACTTTCCTGGACAGCGATCTAGTTCGGTGTGCATAAAAGTACAGACGGACAAATTGCAAACTACTGAAACTGCTGATGCCATAGGCTATCTCTAAGTTAAAAAGCCGCCGCACCCACCCCAGAACATTCGGAATAGTGTCTATATGTCGGACTACAGCACCCCTTCTATTCCGCATGGAATTATATTCGGATCAGAGAATTGTATTCCGATTGTGGCGTATATATGATCACTTTGTATTCAGATTGAGCAGCTCTTCCACTTCTAATTGGATCAAAAGTGTCCATGTAAATGCGGCTAGTGTCAAAGCATGCAAAATTCTGCAAGCTATTTGTGAAATTTGCAAATTGATAAACAATTAGGCTCTAAGTGGCAAAGAGGTAGCTGCCGGCCTGTCGCCTGGCCTGAGAGTGTCCAGCATCATCTCTTCTAAGGTCGATGCCCCCCGACCCACGGGCCGGGTCGGGCCAATATTTCCAACCACTATCCTCGGGCCAGGTCGGGCCTTTGATCGAGCGTTTTTATTTTTATTTTTATCATTGGTTTATTGGCATAATCTGAGGAGAAATCTATGCCATAAACAGAAATATTATAGGCCTTTATTACACGGGTCTTCTCAATGCCGTGGAAGGCTCCGTTCACTTGCATGGGTAGTAGTCCGGTGACTTGTCAAACCCAGCGTCTTCCGTTGCTAGGCGATGTCACCGTCTTTTCGGACAAATTATTTCTCTGCAACACTATGAATGCTGGTAACGAATAAATTATATAAAGGACACACCATGTGAAGTTATTTTTTCATTTTGGTAAGTAGCCGTGTAATAAGCGGGATAATGTATAGAACGTCGCCGGTCACTATCGAAAATAAGCCCCTTCAGGCGGAAGCAAAGACACCTTCGCTGCGTTGTCGGTTTGTACTGTTCGCCCTGTCGGGGCTTGTTTTCCGGATAATGACCGGCGTTCATATACTATTATCCCTTACATATACATTTAGCAGAGTAGGCCTAGTAACAAATGTGTACAAAGTTACATATGTAGGCCTATTAAGGTCGGGTTGAAATCGGGCTCGGGCTCACAATAACATTTAATGTGTCGGGTCGGGCCGGGCTCGGACAGAACGTGCACGGGCTCGGGCCGGGTCGGGCTTGATTTTCTGGGCCCGATCTAAGCTCTAAGACCTTACCTATAATCACAAGTGCCTTCTCCCCCATCTGTGTTAATTCTGGCACTGTGCTGGGCCCAGCACCAGTTAGAACCGGTCTCTTCAAAAAATACTGTATATTGTATTTATTTTAAAAATCAATAATGAACAAAACTGCCTTCTTAAAGGTTGGGTATGGGATTTGCGAAACGCCAGCAGATTTTGAAAACACACAACTCAAATGGTCCTACCCCCTCTCCTTAAAACGCTGACTCTGACTCCACACCTTCCAGATTACGATGGACACGCAATCATGCACGAGCCGAACACGAGCGCGGAGTGACTGACTCTGAATTCGCTCTTTTACCTGGTTCAATCCTACCTGATGAAAGGCCACCTATACAAGTGACATTGCAATGGCTCCTTGATCCAAACCTTGCACGTTGAAACTGAGGGGGTCCCACAAGGCTCTGTTACTGGGGCCTTCTTCTGTTCTAGCTCTTACAGATCTTGGGCTTGTAATTGCCGTCACATGGCTTTTCCTTATCACTGCTATGGCTGACGACACTCAGCTATTCTCTCTTCCCTCATCGGAAAGCCCTGATTGCAACACGCATATCGGAATGTCTGTGCGGACGTCTGCACCTGGACAAACTGCCATCACTGAGGACTTTAACCTCAACAAAAGGAGCTCCTCCTCAATCCCACGGGGGATTGCCCACACATGGACTTACTGGTCACCGTTGAGACATCACTGTATCTCCTTTCTCCCAAATGCCAGACCTTGGTGTGGTATTGGACCCACAGTTAATGCTGCACCTCACCACTGCCGTGGCCGATCTGCAGATTTGCACTTTACCACATCGGCAGATTCGGCCCTTCTCAGCAAGCGGAGCAGCTCACGCTTCTAAGTCCAATCACTGGTCATCGTACCCGCCTCGATTAACTGCATACTACTCCTGAGACTTCCCTGCCTCTCGCGACTAACCTTTGCAGCGCGATCACAATGCGGCAGCGCGCTCGTGTTTAACCTACGAAGTCTTCCCATGTGACACCCTCTTTAGGAACCTTCCACTGGCTCCCTGAAGTAGCTCGCGTCAGATCTGATAATACGATGGTAAGGCTACAGGCAGTCGATGAACGCCCCTGCTACCTCAAGCATTGCTAAAAAGCCACAACACCAGCATCGATCCCTCCGCTCAACGTACCTCAGCTGGACGTTCGGTAGCCATCGCTAAGGCTAGCAAAAGTTCGTTTGAGCAAGTCAAACTTTCTCGTTTTGGACCTCAGTGGTGGAACAAGCTCACCTGCAGTCTCAAGGGACCGCAGGTCGCTCAGCTATCTTCCGAAAAAGACTCAGGACTCACCTGTTCAGGTTCCACCTAGACATCATGAATAGCCCCCTCCCCCCTGGCCACCCATTGTACACTGTATGTGTGTATTGTATTGTATTATAGTACTTAACTGGTATTCAAACTGCAGAGCTGCTATTCTAGACGCGGAACCGGCCGGGCCAGGGGCTCGGCAGGAGTAACTTGTGTTTAACATGATTTAATTAAAACAAATAAGATGAGTGGCCTGCAAGTTTTTTTTCACACTCAAAAACTGACGACAGATCAAACTTAAACACAACCATGCTGTAATAATTTATCAAGCGCTATTTCTTAAACCAATTTGTTCACGTAACTTTCATGCATGAATGTTGCAAATTGAAAAATGTAGACCTCTACTGCGCAGCAATGGAAAATCGCATAGCGACAAGAAGTAGAAAGTGAGTGCTGGTAGACTGCAGAGATTGTTCCGACCCGGTTGATTGGAATATCAAAATCAGAAAAGGCACAAAAACAATTTTTGAACTATTTCAAGGAAAACAATAAAAAAGCGCAAGGATCATCTGATGGACAGCCTGTACCCAACCTTCAACTGTGGACCGACGACCACACCAAGCAACAGAG
>OLKM01002841.1:10000-52806 GCA_900291075.1 Melanogrammus aeglefinus | reverse complement strand
GAGAGAGAGAAGACAGAAGAGACAAGAGAGACAGAGAGAGACATGAGGAGACAGAGAGAGAACCTCAGTTCCAGCAGGTCGGACCACTGAATAAATAGATGGTTTTACATCTATTCTCTAGTCTGCTGCTGAGCTAGCTACTAAGTGACCTGCAGGCCTGTCCCCCTGGACCAAGGATCGGAGGACGTGCTGCCAGTAGATACCTGTACGTAGACTATGGGCCCCAAGTACATCCTCCACTGAGAGGGTCACCTTGTCCTTTTGTCGGCGACCAGGTACTGACAAGGACCGCTCAACAGCCCCCTTCAGGGTGATCCGCTTGCCCCAAAACAAATATCCTCGTAGAGACCTTCACCCCGACCCAGCGTGAGCGTAAGTTTGCAACCTTCAACGACTGATATATACATCGCTTTATTTCTCCAGACTCAAAAGTCACCCAACTCTGAGGAGGTCTTTAGAGACAGTGCAGGATCTTGTTCCCTCCTGCATTCCGCCACTGTCCCACAGCAGGAGAGACAGCTCTCTTTCATCATCATGTGTATCAGTAGAGTTGTTACGGTCGTTCTAGCTAACCGCTCTGTGTGACGATCTGGTCAAGGGAGTGCCTCCTCCACCAACCTGCACCAGCAGTCTATTAGATCTGATGTTCGTCGATTCTGACTGATCCTCCTTGGAGCTTCTTCATAAGATGACCAGCTTTAACACAGCCAAGCCTCTCTCAGGCTGGACCTCAGGCTGACAGAACACAGAAACCTGAGAATTGATTGAAATTTGTCGCGAAACACCGAGCGGGACATATCCTGCAAAAAGCCACTCCCATCCCTCTGGTGTCATTTCACGGGTCCTTCCGTATGCGTATGTAAAACCTGCCACGCCTGCACCAAGATCTGGTAAAAGGTGTCCAGCGTCCAGATATACAGATATCCAGGTGGTACCGTGGCACCGAAGTGATATACAAGTGTTTATTCATACCTCCACAACGTTCCACGGCCCTCTCGGCTCACTCCAGGCAACAAACCCACTGGCCCAGAGTATATCATCCATGGCAGCCAGAAACTGCTCCTAAGACAATTCTATATGCGATGTGGTCTGCAGCCTGGTGCTGTACCTATGCTCGCGATGTATGTCCACCAGACCTTGTCCTATACTTCCTTGCACCGGCAGTACCGTATCGCTGATCTCAGCCAGTGTCAGCTTTGGCCAGAAGATAGTCACACCTGCCCGGCTTAATTCTTCGATTCAGGCCCCTTGTGGAGTAAACTATCGCCTGTGCCAAATCGGTGAGGGCAACCAAGTTAGGTTGACAATTCAGAACCCTCCCCTGTAGGAAAGCTGATGGTAGCAAAACATTTCCATTTAGACAGTCATGGCACACACTCTCTCCATTACACCCTTCCCATCTTCCCCTGAAACTCTTCTGTTCCAAAAAAACACCCCAAAAATTGCCATGCCCTGCTTCCCCAGCTTGAGGTTTCCTGGTAACTTTGCGCATTACTTGTCTGCCACTGACCAACCTGCAAAAGCTTGGACTTTATCCCCCAGTTCACTTTTGCTGAGGATGCCCTTCCTATATATCTCAAGACTATCATCCCGCGAACAACGAACATCTCTCGCATCTCTGACAATTACATTGATGTCGATCAGCACTAAGCCGACACCACCAACGAGGGCCGCTGAAGGCCAACCCTGGGTAAACATAACCCTGACAGCCTGGATTTAACCTATTCAGAAGAAGGCCTCATAGCCAAAAGAGGTTACTGTCCAGTGTGCAGAAGATAGGACATCCCTGGTATCTAATGCTCTCTGAAACCCTGTACTGGGACAGCTCAGGCCACCACCCACTTTCACCAAACAAAAGCCTTCCTTACTATAACAAACCTGCAATGCCACAAAACATTCTCCAAAACCAAAAGCTCTTAAAGTGTTAAAGAGAAAACCTTGGTCAACCCGATCAAAACCTTTCTCTTGATCTAATGTGAGAATATTACAACCGATTCAATGCTGTACAATTTACAAACATTCAAGTAGGTTTCTCATAAGAAAGATATTGTTCCATAATAGATCTGTCTGATACAATATATACCGGTCTCTGGGGATTATTCAGTTCCAGAAAAATTTTAAGCCTGTTGCAAGCACTTTTGAAAAGTTTGGTATCCGTGCAAAACAAGGCCACTGGTCCCCAGTTCGTAAGTACAGGCCAAAATCTCCTTTTTTTTGGTGACAGCGAAAGACACCGCCCGCCACCAGGATGCCGGTTAACAGTCCTGTCTGCAAACATTCCTGCAGCACCTCCACAGGTCGGCCTTCCCGAAAACACTTACAGAGCTTGCCCATAAAAAAATCCGAGGGCAGTTCCGTCCAGCCCAGGAGCTCTTACAGGAGCCATCTGGATCCGCACAAGCAGCATGAGCTTCCTCCAGGGAGATGTTGGCATCCAGGACAGCATTTCCTTGGAGCCCAGCTGAGGAAGCCCCTGCAGGCTTATCCCGCTCACACTCTCTGTTTTACGAGCCTGCCTTCTGAAGAGGAGCGCTGTACGAGGAACTTCACGGCATGCTGCCTTCATCATCGCCCGGGTCATTCGTTACCGTACCACTCAGGGTATAGGCGGAACACAGTACCATTTGTTATGGTGGAGATACCGACTTATCCAGGTTAAAAAAGAAAGACGTTGGAGCATCATGTCTCTAACACTGCTAAACCTTTGACCTGACCAAAGCGCCTTTAACTCTCTCACGTAAAAAAAAACCTAATTCTTATTTATTTTGTTGAAGGTCTGTCACTGTCCGTGCTGCTGTGATGAGCAGACTGTTCTCCAAACCCTGATTCTCTTCCTCTAGATCCCGAATTACCTTTTTGACTTTCACTGCTGAAATGACTTTATTGCTGACATAAATTTGTGTATGTTTGCCTTTACCCACTTCCCACCCATGACTTAGGGAGCTCAAATTTCCCTCTTCCTTCTCTCCAAGTTCCCAGAAAGTTCTCAGAATGGGTTCGGGACAGAAGTCACATGTTCTTGAAGCAGCTGTAAAATTAAAGTTGCCAGTATGAGCTTGTATTTACGTGAGTGGGTGAGAGGATGAAAAATCTAACGTGACCAATGGTGGTCAAGTGAAAACCTACTGGGTTAAATGTAGCTTGTTCACATAAACCTGTTGCTAAAAACTTCGTGAATTATCCCTATGCCAGCCTGGCGTTGCACCTCACGTTCCTCAATCTGACACCGGTAACCCATGTGTACTTGCCTACCGTGCGATGTTTGACCTCCATACATCTACTACACCTGACTTTGAAATTACCTGTGATAAATGGTGCGATTACTGTTAACAGGTGTTCCTTCTCTGTTCTAGAGAAAAATCGTAGTGCAATTGCCAATCTCCCAACCCATCACTACACAAGGCTCTGATCACACTGCCTTTTAGAAAACTTCAAATTCTTAAGATATTCCAATATGTCTGATCCCTGCACTTCGGAGCCTCAGATGTGTGTATGTCCTGTTATTCTACTCACCACCAAAGGCCCTTGCCTGTCACTATCTCTTTTGGTGGAGACTGACCATTAACATCAAGCCCTGGAGGAAAAAAAGAATGGCTACCACCCAGCAGAGAGATTAGTACCATGGAGACAGAACCATTTACTGGCCCTTCACTACAGACCCCAGCTCTTAATCTCCATTATCTTCCGTCGCTTCGGGCGTTTCCTGCAGGAAAACTATGCTCAACTCTTTTCTTTGAACCATTTCTGTAAATCCACCTGCCCCTCTTCTGTCGATCCCGGCCCCATTTATATTTAAAGAAGCCGGACCCTTACCATATACATAGAGGACTGAGAGAGAAGCATGCATACTACACAGTAGAGGAATTGCAACACATTCATCATGACTTATTGATTCGCTACGTTTTTTTTAAAACCTTTCCCTCTAGTCTCGCATCGTCTTTCCAATAGACTGTTTTTTTTAACCGGAAACATTCTTTCTCATCCAACATATCAAGCCCGAAACTTCTTTCTGCAAGGTTACCACACTGTTGAAGGATTTTCTTCTGCATTTGAAAAACTTGACAGCATTTCCCAAAGGTTTCATCCAGCGAACCATTTATTTCCGTCCAGCATGTATAGATCTCCACTATATGACTGTTGGAGTCTGCAAACAGAGACCAGCAGAGTCAGGCTCAGTACTCCATTTTCTTCCTCCTTTACACCTGGATTCCACGGACGCGTTACGCTGCGTTAGGCTGCGGCCGTTCTTCGGCTCCGCGTTTCACCGCAGCAGATAGCTTCCACTCTATCAATGAGACCAACCCACCGATGCACGCAGCGGAACGTCTCAGCAGCATCCCAGGAGCGGCTCGCCGCGCCGCAGCGCTATCGTTCCGTAGCATTTCTTTTTTTGACGCGAGCCGTTTGCTGAACCGCAAGACGCTACGTCAATTTCAACAGAGCAGATCTAGGGGCTAGGAAGTGAAAAAAGTAAAAGCCAATTAGAGGCATCCGGGCAATTTTCAAAAATTAAAACACAATTTACCTAGCTCTGTAGCCTATCACAACTTCACATTCAAAAAACGTCGATGACCGGTGGCCCCAGGTCATTCATCAATCAATCAAAGCTCTCAAAGGGTCGGCAACGATGACGACGAGAGACCTCATTGTCGAAGCTCAGCCAACCATTGAAGTCATTTATGATACCAATCATTTCCTTTTAAGACATATGGCCTGCGGAGGACACAGCATGCGCATTTAATTGCAGTAGGTTTGGGTTGGAGGTGTGAAGTCACATTAAGGGTTTAGGATCTCGTTCGTGTTATATCTCGTTGATACTCCGTCAGTACTCCGGATCACCCGCGCTGAATCGTGTCGATCTTGGCGTCGGAAGGCAGCGCTGGCTGCCGTAAACGTGCCCAGTGGAAAATGCAGTTCAGGAACATAACCACCTGTCCCTTAACGACTGACATGCCTTTCAGGCTTGCGCTCTTACAATCTTAGAAGCCACAGTTCCTAAAAGCACTCGCCATCTTCCCGAGAGCGCTGGAGCTCCCGCAATCCAACGCCTCGTAGGGGAATGAACGGGGGAACCTTGGAAACGGTCTAAACCCGGGCGGGTGGGCACGGGCAAGCGGGGAAAGCCTGCAGATAGACGCCGTTCAAGAGACGCCGCTCACTATTAGCTTCAGCCACAAACGCTCCTCTTTCTCAAAAACACAACCACTCCTGTGTCATTCTTGAGGCAATGTGAAGGTTGGGCGTGTCCCACACGGTCTCCCAGCCAGGGAAACCGCCTCTCCGCGGACGACGGAATCGGGCGAACCCGCCACTGCATGTCAGATAGACGTTCTCGAGGACGCCATCCCGTGCCGTGAAACACGGCCCCGTCCACCAAGACCACCGCTAAATATTCACCTAAACTACACAACAACAAACCATATAATCACTACCGAAAAATCATACTGAATACATAGAAAAAAAAAAGTTTTGAGTAAATCACAAACTCTCAGTCAAACTCACCACGTCTCTCTCCACCACAAACTCCGAGCATGCACCAGAGAAGAGCCAGAGGAGAGAGCAGGGGGGGGAGAGAGGGGGAGACAGAGGGAGAGAGAGACAGACAGGACAGACAGACAGGACAGACAGACGACAGACAGGACAGACAGGAGCAGACAGACAGACAGGACAGCAGACAGACAGACAGACAGACAGACAGACAGACAGGACAGACAGACAGACAGACAGACAGAGAGAAGGAGAGAGAGAGAGAGAGAGAGATTGATTTTTGAAAAAACCTTTATTTTTCAGTTTTCTTTCAACGATAATACTTTTTCCAATGTTGTACATGTCAATTCTTTCGTTGGATACCCCGGTAAAAACGAATAATAAATAAAAATAATAACACAGCCCATTAAAAACACAGAGTTAAAAAGAGAGCGTTTCCCCCCTTGCTATTGAGCACACAGCTGGTGCTGCAGCACCATACAGGTGTGAACTCCTCTAATGTTCCCATCATCTGTGCGTAATGAAGTCACCCTTTAATTGAATAAAGAAGGAGGCAAAGTTACATACACGATAAAAATCACAATTCAATAAAAACAAGGACTTATCTAAAACGAGGCCCGCTATCCTCCTTAAAATGATGCCCGCTACCTGCCTCCAGACGACACCATCATGACACGAAAGATATCTTTGCACAAACTGCAGTCTAAAAGCTGCTGCCCTGCTCCCCAGGTGTATTAAGCCCTGCCCCCCTCTTTCTTTGGGCCAGATACAGTGCACTCCGCAGGGAACCCAATGTAAAACATCAGAAAAAATTTAAAGCACACTTGAATTTTTTGCAGAGCCCAGCAGGGGTCAAGCACTTTAGCCTGTTGCCACAAGGTGGATGCACCAGATTATTTAATGATTAATGGACCCTCCCCTCATACGATATATGGGGAAGAGCACCTCCACTTAGCCAGCTTTCCCCTCACCTGTCCTCTAACCACACCCTCCCAGTTCTGGCTTTCACACTGTGGTCATCCCCCGATGAACCCCCAGGTATCTGAACGCCTCCCCTCTTCCAGCTCAGCCCCCCCGGCAGCTGGGGCAGACCAGCAGCCCACCTCCCAACCGCCAGCGGCCTTCGCTCCTTGCGCCCAGTTCACCTTTAGCAGCGAGATTATTTTAAAGAGTGTCAACAAATTTGTAATAAGTTTTCTGTAACAGTCTGGTTGCATTTTTTAAAAATTGATGATTGTCGTTTCCCCCTGTAAAGTCCTGAAGAAATAGAAAATTAGTGCTAATCATCGCGGTACATTCTGCGCCGCTATCTGTGACTACTTAAATAGCGTATCTACTCTTTGTAGCCAACCCCGATTTGTGTCTCTATGGGAAGTGAGTACAGCATACCAGACTAGGGAAGCAGCCTTTGACAGATACCTCGTTTGACATAAAAAAGTTTTGCATAGGACCCATTATTTTCAGAACTCCTCTATGTTCTCGACAAGACCTTAATCTTTGGCTATGAACCCGTGCTTGAGGTGTACCTTTTTAAAGACTTTCCAAGGTAGTGGTGCTCAACCCGATCAAAAGCCTTTTCCTGGTCCAAAGAACAACGACCACAGCATCTAAGCCCAATGAACCGGAGACTTCCAAAAATATCCCTAATTAATGACACATTGTCAACAATGGACCTGCCGGGCACACAGTAGGTCTGAGACCGGTGTATTAGCTGCCCCATAAACTTCTTCAGCCGGTTTGCCAGGGTTCTGGACAGCAGCTTATAGTCGGAGCACAGCAGTGAGACAGGTCTCCAGTTTTCTTGATATCTCTTGATCTGAGATCTCCTTCCTTAGGCAGCAAGTGTCAGCACCCCGCCCTCTGCAGCTCTGGGGGAGAAGAGAGGTCCTCAAAGCTCTCAGAGAACACCCCCAGCATGTCGTCCTTCAACTCAGGCCAGAAGTTCTGCAGAACTCTGAGGGCAGACCATCGTGCCGGGGGCCTTACCCCCCTGCAGACTCTGCAAGGCAGCGAACACCTCTGCCTCAGTCAGCGGCCCCTCCAGCTCTCTGTTATCCTCTGCTGACACTGTGGGCAGGCCCTAGCAGAATGAGTCGAAGGCAGCCTCGTCCTCTTGATATTCACTGCTGTAGAGCCGCACATAGAAATCCACCGCTCTGCTCCTGATGGTTGCATTGTGTGTCCAGCGTCTGTCCATCCGCTGACCGCAGCACGTGGATTTGTCGGCTCTGTCCGTTTTTCTGCTCCAGGCTAAAGAAAATCTTGAGAGGGAGAGGTCCATGAGAGCAGCGCGCGCTCTGGAAACGAGAGCGGACTAGCGCCCCCTGTGCTCTGGTGCCCCCAGCAGGTCTGCAGTAAGGCTTTTTTAGATTTGAGTTTTTAATACAACCTCCATTTCCTGTGGGCTGCGAGGAACTCTGCAGCTCCACTATGTCTATCTCCAGATCTTTCATAGATTTGGTGATGTCACGAGAAACATTGAGAAGTGTACTGCTGACACAAAGCTGCTTTTGTCTGTATTTTCCCATAGTCCCACCATTGTTTTAAAAACAATAAAAATCCCTCTTTCTCTCTCTAAAACCTCTCCAAAAATAAATAAAAACCTCCCTAAAATGCGCATCTAAAAGCAAAGCCGTGTTAAAATGCCAATAAGCAGACCTACTCTTAAGATTTTTGATAAAAACCTCACATAAAACCATGGAATGGTCCGAGAAGCCTACTGGACAAATGCTACACCTCTTAAAAATGCTAAAGTGATGCTTAAAACAATACAACCTGTCTAACCTCGCTAAAGATAAAACCAGTGCTCTACTGTGGACCCACGTGTACTGTTTAGTATTGTGGTGAGTCTGTCTCCATACATCACTCAGACTGTGAGGGTGAATGACTGCCTGCATCGCCTTCTGAGAGGGTGCATGTGGCTCTGGGTGGTTCCTATCATACGTGTCCTTTGCTGTGCAGTTAAAATCCCCTTCCTAAAAATAATAATCCTCTGGCACACCACTGACTTAAAATCACACTGAGCTCGTTTAAAAACTGAACTCTGCCAGGGCCTGAATTAGGGGCATACACATTAATAAATACAATAGTAAAACGCTCATACTTTGCTTTTACCACCAGAAGCCTTCCCCTGCACATGCTCCTCCACCACATAAGATTACAGGGACTAAAATCTCGTGAAAAAAAGGAGAGCCACCTCTGCACTCGTGCTATTAAAATGGCTTAAAATGGCCTGTCCGTCAAACTCCCTCCTCCAGTCTGTTTCATTAAAAACATCACTACGTGTCTTTTGCAGCATCATAACATTCATGTTTTTTAACTTAAAAGTCTCAAAAATGCAAGCCCTCTTTCTCACATCTCTAGCTCCATTCACGTTGATTGTGGAAAGGTTAAAATGAGCCATAAAAAGAGATATTAAGAGATACACACAGACTAACAGAGACAGCAGGCCCACTGCTTTACATGCCCTCTGAGTCCTCATCATTAAGCTCTTTTGTTAATTTCAGAACTATTTTCTTTAACCTCCAGTATTCCTGCTCAGTGAAACCTCCCTCCCCTCTAATGTTCATCTGAGACCTAATCGATAGCACCAGCAGTTTTTTATCTGCAAAGTATTCCTCATACTGGGACATTTTTCATGTTTTTTGTTGTTTTCAGGAAAACCCGTAACTCATTTACTGAGTATACTGCATCCTGTTGAGAGACAGACAACCGTGGTGAGTCAGTGAGGGGCTGGCTGTCCGTTACACCCTCCTCCATCTCCTCCACTGGACTCTGTCTCCTCATCATTACACTGCTCCTCCTGCTCCTCCTGCTCCTCCTGCTCCTCCTGCTCCTCACTAGCAGCTGTTTTTTTTGCTTTAGAGCCACACTTTTCACTGGCCTGCTTTCTTTTTAGATGTGGAGCTTTCAAACTCTCTTCCTCCCCCATCACCCCTTCCTCACCGTCGCTCAGCTCTGCTGCAGCAGAGATGGGCCCAGCCTCTACAGCCTTTCTAAGCCTCTACAGCCTCTACAGCCCTCTACAGCCTCTACAGCCTCTACAGCCTCTACAGCCTCTACAGGTGCTGTGATTGTGTTGTTCCCCTCCTCCTGAACAACACTCTCACTCTGACTTTCTTTTGCAACACTTTCAATACATACATTTTTGTTTTCAGGATGGTTAACAACCTGCATTTCATTTTCAACATTTTCAACATTTCCAACAATTCTTGAGTTGCAGTTTTTGGATTTACTGTTTTCCAGTTACAGCATTTTCTTTTGTGCTCTCACTGTTTGTAGCACTTTGGGTGGGCTTGTCCACGCCTGCAACCCCCTGCTCTACAGCGTCCGCATCCTTGGAGGAGCCAGCCGTCACGTCAGCTGGCTCAGCCCGTTTTTCAGGGACTTTCTCCGGGCACGCTCTTGCTAGATGCCCCTCCTTCCCGCAGGCAAAGCACTTCAGAGTTCCCGAATTTACGAACACCGCATACTCAAAATCATCCACCTTAAACTTAAACACCAAGCTTAGATCGCAGTCCTTGTTGTTCAGGATCATGTGTACCTGCCGTCTGTGGGACACCACATGCCGCAGCAGCGGTGACTTGCACCCCGACGGCAGCTTCCTGATCACCGATACAATCTTCCCGTACCGTGACAGCTCGCGGGCCAGCGCCTCGTCCCCGATAAACGGCGGGATGTTGGAGATGGTGACCCGCGCCGCCGGTGCTGTTAACGGGGACACGGAGACAAACGAATCTTTCACCACGATCCCCGATTCCACCACTTTGTTCCCCTTGGCCACGCTATCCACGAAGATCACGACCGCGCCGTTCATCCGCGCCGCGGACCTGACGCTGCTGTGCCCCACGACCTCGGCAACCGCAAGGCTGCACTCCTCCACAGAAACCGAGAAACTGGTGGAGATCTTCACGCCGTGCTTTCGGCTGAGCTCCCCGAACGCCACCATGCTCCCGGCGCACCGGCCAGCAGCCGCTGGCCGACCGCGAAAAAAAACACCCAAAAACGTACCCCGCAAAACCCTTCACACGACTATATTTACAACTTTTACTGAGAGAAAAAAGTTTGCAAAAACTTCTTCAATTCTCTTTCACACGCGCTCTCCACACAACACTCCTTCCGCTCCTCACAGAGAGAGAGAGAGAGAGAGAGAGAGAGAGAGAGAGAGAGAGAGAGAGAGAGAGAGAGAGAGAGCGAGGGAGAGACAGAGAGAGAGAGAGAGAGAGAGAGAGAGAGAGAGAGAAGGGGGGAGAGAGAGAGAAGGGGGGGAGAGAGAGAGAGGGGAGAGAGAGAGAGAGAGAGAGAGAGAGAGAGAGAGAGAGAGAGAGAGAGAGAGAGAGAGAGAGAGAGAGAGAGAGAGAGAGAGAGGGAGGGAGAGGGAGAGAGAGAGCACCTCTGGGACGATGAGGTCGTACAGGTCTCCGTGGAGGCCCACCTGCTGGGCAAAGACGTAGTGCGTGGGGGTCCGGTAGGCGATGCCGAGGGCGCGGGTCAGCGAGGGGTGGGCGCAGAACGCCAGCGAGAGGTTGTATTCCCGCAGGAAGGAGAAGAGTGAGGTGGACGCCCGCAGGAAGTACTTCAGGGCCATGGGGGAGCCTGGGGGAGAGGGGGAGAGGGAGGCGATGGTGAGGGGGAGGTAAGGCGAGAGGGGGGTGACTGGGCATCTGGCTCACCTGTCTTCTTATGAACCACCAGCATGACCTTGCCATATGACCCCTCCCCCAGCAGCTTCACGACCCGGAAGTGGTCCTCAGTCTCCAGTGAGGTCATCGACTGGACCGACAGGTGACACAACTCATCAAGGAGCTTAGTGGCGGCCTGGGGAGACACACACACACAGAAAGATACACACAGACACACAGAAAGAAACACACACACAGACACAGAGAAAGAACCACACACACAGACACACAGAAAGAACCACACACACAGACCCAGAGAAAGAACCACACACACAGACACAGAGAAAGAAACACACACAGAAACACAGAAAGAAACACACACACACAGAAAGAAACACACACACAGAAACACAGAGAAAGAACCACACACACAGACACACAGAAAGAACCACACACATAGACACAGAGAAAGAAACACACACACAGAAACACAGAAAGAAACACACACACACACACAGAAAGAAACACACACACAGACACAAAGAAAGAAACTCACACAGAGACACAGAGAAAGAACCACACACACACACACACACACACAGAAAGAACCACACACACACAGACACAGAGAAAGAACCACACACACACAGACACAGAGAAAGAAACACACACACACACAGACACACAGAAAGAACCACACACACACAGACACAGAGAAAGAACCACACACACACAGACACAGAGAAAGAAACACACACACACACACACACACACACACACACACACACACACACACACACACACACACACACACACACACACACACACAGAACCACACACACAGACACAGAAAGAAACACACACACAGACACAGACGGAACCACACACACAGACACAGAGAAAGAAACACACACACACAGACACAACAGCACAGCACACACACACACACACACACACACACACACACGACACACACACACACACACACACACACACACAGACACAGAAAGAAACACACACACAGACACAGAAGGAACCACACACACAGACACACAGAAGGAACCACACACACAGACACAGAAGGAACCACACACACAGACACAGAAGGAACCACACACACAGACACAGAAGGAACCACACACACAGACACAGAAGGAACCACACACACAGACACAGAAGGAACCACACACACAGACACAGAGAAATGAACACACACAGACACAGAGTGGGGCTGTTAACAGATATGTTTATATACCAGCTGCAGCGTAGCCAACATCTCCATGACAACCCTCATCACCACAACACATGTGTGTGTCTATAGGTATGTGTTTGTGTACATGTGTGTGTCCATATCAATGTGCTTATGTGTGTGCGTGTGTGTGTGTGGGCTTGGTGTATTTTTACAGAGCAGCTGTAAAAATGTGCTCTGGGCCCCCGGGGGCCCAGAGCACATTTTTACCCTAAGACCACAGCTGCTGCCTGGTGGTCAGCACATGATGACCTGTCTCTGTACTGTCTAACCCCTACCTGCTCCTTAATGACCTGTCTCTGTACTGTCTAACCCCTACCTGCTCCTTAATGACCTGTCTCTGTACTGTCTAACCCCTACCTGCTCCTTAATGACCTGTCTCTGTACTGTCTAACCCCTACCTGCTCCTTAATGACCTGTCTCTGTACTGTCTAACCCCTACCTGCTTCTTAATGACCTGTCTCTGTACTGTCTAACCCCTACCTGCTCCTTAATGACCTGTCTCCGTACTGTCTAACCCCTACCTGCTCCTTAATGACCTGTCTCTGTACTGTCTAACCCCTACCTGCTCCTTAATGACCTGTCTCTGTACTGTCTAACCCCATACCTGTCTCTTAATGACCTTGTCTCTGTACTGTCTAACCCCTACCTGCTCCTTAATGACCTGTCTCTGTACTGTCTAACCCCTACCTGCTTCCTTAATGACCTGTCTCTGTACTGTCTAACCCCTACCTGCTTCTTAATGGACCTGTCTCTGTACTGTCTAACCCCTACCTGCTCCTTAATGACCTGTCTCTTACTGTCAACTGTACCTGCTCCTTATCCCTGTCTCTACTGTTGACCCTACCTGCTCCTTAATGACCTGTCTCTGTACTGTCTAACCCCTACCTGCTCCTTAATGACCTGTCTCGGTACTGTCTAACCCCTACCTGCTCCTTAATGACCTGTCTCTGTACTGTCTAACCCCTACCTGCTCCTTAATGACCTGTCTCTGTACTGTCTAACCCCTACCTGCTCCTTAATGACCTGTCTCTGTACTGTCTAACCCCTACCTGCTCCTTAATGACCTGTCTCTGTACTGTCTAACCCCTACCTGCTCCTTAATGACCTGTCTCTGTACTGTCTAACCCCTACCTGCTCCTTAATGACCTGTCTCTGTACTGTCTAACCCCTACCTGCTCCTTAATGACCTGTCTCTGTACTGTCTAACCCCTACCTGCTCCTTAATGACCTGTCTCTGTACTGTCTAACCCCTACCTGCTCCTTAATGACCTGTCTCTGTACTGTCTAACCCCTACCTGCTCCTTGATGACCTGTCTCTGTACTGTCTAACCCCTACCTGCTCCTTAATGACCTTGTCCTCTGTACTGTCTAACCCCTACCTGCTCCTTAATGGACCTGTCTCTGTACTGTCTAACCCCTACCTGCTCCTTAATGACCTGTCTCTGTACTGTCTAACCCCTACCTGCTCCTTAATGACCTGTCTCTGTACTGTCTAACCCCTACCTGCTTCCTTAATGACCTGTCTCTGTACTGTCTAACCACTACCTGCTCCTCAATGACCTGTCTCTAGTACTGTCTAACCCCTACCCTGCTCCTTAATGACCTGTCTCTCTGTACTGTCTAACCCCTACCTGCTCCTTAATGACCTGTCTCTGTACTGTCTAACCCCTACCTGCTCCTTAATGACCTGTCTCTGTACTGTCTAACCCCTACCTGCTCCTTAATGACCTGTCTCTGTACTGTCTTAACCCCTACCTGCTCCTTAATGAACCTCTCTGTACTGTCTAACCCCTACTGCTCCTTATGACCTGTCTTGTACTGTCTAACCCCTACCTGCCCTTAATGACCTGTCTCTGTACTGTCTAACCCCTACCTGCTCCTTAATGACCTATCTGTACTGTCTAACCCCTACCTGCTCCTTGATGACCTGTCTCTGTACTGTCTAACCCCTACCTGCTCCTGAATGACCTCTCTCTGTACTGTCTAACCCCTTACCTGCTCCTTGATGACCTGTCTCTGTACTGTCTAACCCCTACCTGCTCCTTAATGACCTGTCTCTGTGCTGTCTTACCCCTACCTGCTCCTTAATGACCTGTCTCTGTACTGTCTAACCCCTACCTGCTCCTTAATGACCTGTCTCTGTACTGTCTAACCCCTACCTGCTCCTTAATGACCTGTCTCTGTACTGTCTAACCCCTACCTGCTCCTTAATGACCTGTCTCTGGACTGTCTAACCCCTGGTCCAGTCCGGTACTGTCTGGTCCGACCAGAGCCACTACAATCTACATCATCCTCATCATCCTCCTCTCACAGGTTCTTGGAAACTATCAAAGCCCAGATCATGACAGAGGCCAACACTACAGTGTGTGTGTGTGTGTGTGTGTGTGTGTGTGTGTGTGTGTGTGTGTGTGTGTGTGTGTGTGTGTGTGTGTGTGTGTGTTTTATGATCCAGAGGGCTTCAGTGTGTGTGTGTGTGTGTGTGTGTGTGTGTGGTTGTGTTGGTGTGTGTGTGTGTGTGTGTGTGTGTGTGTGTGTGTGTGTGTGTGTGTGTGTGTTATGATCTAGAGGGCTACAGTGTGTGTGTGTGTGTGTGTGTGTGTGTGTGTGTGTGTGTGTGTGTGTGTGTGTCTGTGTGTGTGTGTGTCTGGGTGTGTGTGTGTTTGTGTGTTATGATCCAGAGGGGGGGGAGACGTTCTGAGCACATGGTGGTGACAAGGTGGCTCCAGGGTCCTCTCGGGACAGGACACCGTGATTGGCTGAGGGCTGTGTTGGGGCCCGACCCCAGAGGAGAGGGGGAGGGGAGAGAGAGTCTGTGTGACTATGTTGGAGTATGGTCAGAGTGAGAGAGAGAGAGAGAGAGAGAGAGAGAGAGAGAGAGAGAGAGAGAGAGAGAGAGAGAGAGAGAGAGAGAGAGAGAGAGAGAGAGAGAGAGAGAGAGAGAGAGAGAGGGAGAGAGAGAGAGAGAGAGAGAGAGAGAGAGAGAGAGATTACCTTCACCACAGAAATTCTCTCATCTATCTAATTCATTATCAATAACAAACCTCACTTTTCACATTAAGCCTGAAAACTGGCTTCAAAACAAAGAAATTCAGACACAACATGGTACAACAACATCAAGATAGTGTGGAGCAACAAGTTATATATGTTATATTAAGTTTATTGAGGTATTACTATCTAGGAAAACATTCATGTTAACTTAATTTATTGCATGCACATAATTTATTTTGCATCATGTTTGGGTTTTGAGACAATATTAAATAAAAAGACGACTCCCCAGTGATAAGCAAAGAACCTTACATAGGATACAATCAATTATATTTTAATTAACAGTATTCATTATTATTATATTTTATATATATATTTATATCTGACTATATATGTGTTTTCTTCTGTAGCCTACACAAATATTATATTGTACCCTGCAGTTATTTAATGTGTTCTGCCTCAAAGACGACGCATTGTAAAAGCTAGCTTAACAGATGGTGGTAGACGGGGACTCACCGTCATGTCGCCTTCACAGCGGGTGCTCGATGCGGCTCAAAGCGCTCTTCACGGGACACCGCAACTCACAGATCTCAGATCTCTGTCTGTCTGTCTGCCTGTCGCTCACGGTGCTTCTGTTTGTCTGTCTCTCTCTCTGTTCCCCGTTTCTCTAAATACCTGTCTCTCACTCTCATTCCCTCGGTCTGTCTGTCCGCCGGTCCGCTGTTGTACGGGACTGGGGGGTGAGTGATCGCGCCCCCCAGTGCATACACTTGGCATAGACACGTGTATGTGTGTGTGTGTGTGTGTGTGTGTGTGTGTGTGTGTGTGTGTGTGTGTGTGTGTGTGTGTGTGTGTGTGTGTGTGTGTGTGTGTGTGTGTGTGGGGGGGGGGGACTCAGTTGAAACCTCATTTAGGACTTGCTGAGTGTGAATTTCTAATCTAAATTAGATTGGACTAAAAATGAGCCCTCTCTTTCCCTCTCGCTCTCTGTTTCCATTTCTCTGACTCACTCGTTCTTATCAATTCACTTCTTTCAATTCAAAATATTTTTATTGGCATGGAAAATAAAGATTTACATCGCCATAGCAGTTAAAAAAAGAACAAAGGAATCATGAGAGTAGGCTCATACAGAAAGAACCCTAATCCTAACCCTAACCCTAACCTGGAGTTGACTCCAGGTTAGGGTTAGGGTTAGGGTTAGGATTAGGGTTAATCCTAATCCTAACCCTAACACCAGGTCACCTGAGGGAAGAGTCGACTCCTGGTTAGGGTTAGGGTTAATCCTAACCCTAACCCTAACACCAGGTCACCTGAGGAAGGAGTCTACTCCAGGTTGGGGTTAGGGTTAGGGACCCTAACCCTAACCCTAGCCCTAACCCTAACACCAGGTCATCGGAGGGAGGAGTCGACTCCAGGTCACACAGAGGCACTATTGTCCATAGCATTCAACTATCACTAGCATCACTAGGAGCAGTCAACCAGCATCACTAGCATCACTAGGAGCAGTCAACCAGCATCACGAGCATCACTAGGAGCAGTCAACAGCCACCTCAGGTGTTCTGGGTCCTTTGAGGGTCATTCAAGCGCAGGTCTACCTCACAGTACTGAGGACACAGGCACCAATTTCTCGATAATTAAGACATGTGCTTTGAAAGTAAATAAGCTGCCACAGTGCATTAAAAAGCATCAAAATACAGCTTGATTATCAAAAGAAACGTATTTGATAGGCTTCAGTATAAAGATAATGAATATTAACTGGAGTACTAAGAATTGTTGCGTTTCTAAGGACAACTTATCACGGCTGCAGATGAAAAAATGCCACACAATTCTAACCACACATAAAATCCATTTCTCTTGTCTTAAATATAGCATGATGCAATGTCCAGAGCTGAGGCGAGATAACTGTACCTCGATCAACACTGGAATATAAATACAGAAAAGGCTTGTAACAGATTGAATAATAAGGCTGCTTATGTTGCAGAAACAGGAGCACACGATATCTGCCAATCAGTGGAACGCAGCTATTTAAACATTAGAAATATAAAATATCAAAAACAAAAAAAAAACATATTACAATACACAAATATTAAAAAAAAACAAAAAAACAAAGAAACATGAAAGAAATGTGAACGATGATTACACTCACAGTTGTTCCAAGGCATCATCATCATCATCATCATCACTCATCATCACGACCACCACCATCATCATCATCATCATCATCCTCAATACATGTAATGAATACTTGGTCCTTCTTAATTAAATGTAAAGCATATAAATAGATGGCATCAGTACTTGGCTTCAGTGAGGCAACACTGCGTATACGCTACCCATATACACTACCCATATACGCTAACCATATACGATACCGTATACGTTACCGTATATGTTACCCGTATTCGTTACCGTATAGGCTACCCATATACGCTACCTGTAAACGCTACCCGTGTACGCTGCCCATGTACGCTACCCGTATACGCTAACTTATATGCTTCCTATATACGCTACCCGTATATGCTACCGGAAACGCTACCCGTACACGCTATGGTATATGCCACCCATAAACGCTACCCGTAAACACCACCAGTAAACACCACCCGTATCCGCTACCCGTATACGCTACGGTATTATTTTACGAGGCTAATGTTATGAATCCAACCCTTTGATCTTGTGGTGTTACTGATGCTACATTAGCATGCTAAGTTCCTGAAGTGAGGTAACGCTGAGGTGCACCTGCTCAGCTGCATGACCCTATGCAGCAGTCTCTTAAACCAGTCGCAGTAGAGCTTCAGCCTCGCCGCGACCTCGAAGGAGTAGTGGAGCACCTTGAAGGTGTCAGGGATGACCGGAAGTGAGGGGGCCGGTAGGGGCGGGACTTCCTGTTGCAACTGAAAAAATAAAACAGAGGAAAAGAGCCTCTGCTGTTTTATATATCAATATAAAACGTAAAATATCAATCCAAAATAAATAATATCTAAACAAACAATTTAATATCTAAATATAAAATGTAATGTATCAATATAATATGTACTATGTATATTGTTTTTATTTGATCAATATAAAATGAAATATATATCAATTTAAAATGTAAGATATAATAATATGAAATACAAAGTATCAATATCAATTAATGTATCAATAAAAAATGTGCTTTATCAATATCAAATGTAACTTTCTAATGCTCCTCAGTGCCTCGAAATACTACCCAAAAGTTTAAAAGGTACATTTCAATATTTTCGACCATTTTTATTGAAAAAGTGCTAAAAGGTATGGTATGATATGAACCCTAACCCTAAGGTATGAACCCTAACCCTAAGGTATGAACCCTAACCCTAACGCTAAGGTATGAACCCTAACCCTAAGGTATGAACCCTAACCCTAACCCTATGGTATGAACCCTAACCCTAAACCGATACATTGAATATATCATTGATCATACCAGCTTCAGAGCGTCGCCAGTCATCCCAACGAGCCGCGTCACGTGAACACTGGTCCGGTTCAGGAGGCTCTGCCTGCCTGGCGCCCCCGCGCTGTCAAGCCAGTCCACGCTCAGTTTGAAGAGTGAGACATCACGGTACAACTCGTACAGAGACTCGTTCAGCTGCAGGCAGAAGAAAAACATTTTGACGTCAAAGTCTGGCTATGTCAGGGTTAGCGATCCAACCGAAAACAAAAAATCCTCCCTTCAGGCCTACCTCCGAAGACTAGTTAGCTAGCTAGCTAGGGGGGGTCAATCCCTATGTTCCCCGGGTCCTATCTTCCCTGGGTCCTATGTTCCCCTCTTTGTATGAGACAGGGGAACAAAGGACCCTTTTTGGGAAAAAGGGTCCTGTGTTCCCCGATATGTATGTTACCGGGGAACATAGGACTCTTTTTCTGAAAAAGTGTCCTATGTTCCCCGCAATCTATCAATCTTTACGGTAGACTCTCAGCCAGTGTTTCCACCAGAAAATCAAGCCCGACCCGACCCGAGCACGTTCTGTCCGAGCCCGGCCAGGCCATGACCGATTTCAACCCGACATTTTTTTAATACATGTGTAACTTTGTACACATTTGTTACTTAGGCCTACTCTGCTAAATATATATGTAAGGAATAACTCCGGTCATTATTTAGAAAAAATTATCACAGACAGGGCGAATAGGTCACAGACGTGCAGCGGAGGTGTCTTGCTCTGCCTGAAGGGGCTTATTTTCGATAATGACCGGCGACGTTCTACATTATCCCGCTTATTACACAGCTACTTGCCAAAACGAAAAAATAACTTCACATGGTTGTCTTTTTACAAATTATTCGTTACCCGTATTTGTAGTGCTGATCAGCAGTGAAATAGTCTGCCAAAGACGTTGACGTCGCTTAGCAACCGAAGACGCTGGGGTTGACAAGTTACCGGACTACTACCCATGCAAGTGAACGGAGCATTCTACGGCATTGAGATGACCCGTGCAACAAAGGCCTATAATATTTCTGTTTATGGCATAGATTTCTCCTCATATTATTCCTGCTAAACGTCCAGGGTATGGACCCGGGGATCAAAAACCAACGCTGGAAGATCAAGTCTCTTCAGGAGAACGTTGCATCGAGCTCGCTGCATACCCCCTTCTTCATCCTCACAGAGACCCATCTGAAGCCCTACCATCTAGAAGCCGAGACCGGAATCCCTGGTTATACCACGTTCCGGGCTGATCGGGACAAACGTGCCCGAGGTGGAGTAGCCATCTATCTTCACAACACCATACCCGCTGACATGGTGAAAGTTTACTCCAACTCCTACTGTGAAGTCGCACTGATCTACAACGCGAACTCCAACTTCTTGCTTGTCGGAGTGTACCGTCCCCCACTAGCACCGTTGGACATGTTCGACGACTGCTTGTGCGTTATACAAGACTTCATCAACGGTATAACAGGTGTACCCGAGCTGTACATCGCTGGAGACTTCAATCTCCCATTCATCGACTGGTCGACTAGGTCTATCAAGCCTACCTCCAGTATCCTAGCCTCTGACAGGAACTCTGGTTTAGCAATACTAGAGTTTATGTCCTCCAACTTCCTTGAGCAGCTAGTAGATGAGCCGACCCGGAAGGACCTGAACATCCTTGACCTCATCTTCTCCAACAACACGGACATGATTCATAGCATAGTCAGTCTCAAAGACTGAGAAGTCAGATCACGACATCGTGAGCTGTACTCTCCTCCATCCGCAGTTCCTGCTGAAGCAACCAGCCAAGTTGCAGTATGCTCCTACTTCAGCTTTTGACGATATCAACTTCAACTCTGCTGACTGGGACTCCATCAACAATGCACTTCTTGCTGTAGACTGGTCTACAGTCGTCAATTCAACGACACCACAAGATGTTGCTTGGGACATGTTTGAAGGTATCATCGTCCAAGCTTGCAAGAAGCATGCTCCTTCACACAACCGCAACCGCCAAGCCACCGCATCCTCATCCTCTTCAAAGATCCCTAAGTCCCGAAGAGCCCTCCTCCGTAAAAAGAAACGCCTCAACGCCAGGATCAACTCTATCAAGTACAGATTCGCAGGCCCTGCTCCTCCACGAAACGTCACCCAGCTTCAAAAACTTAATGACGAGAGAGCTGCCATCGAGCTGCTTCTGAAAGCAGACATCAAGCAGCAACACCTGGGTGACGAATTAGCTGCCATCAGCAAAATAAAGACCAACCCCAAGGCCTTTTACTCCTTTGCAAAGAAATCAAAGTCTCCTGTCGCCTCTGTTGGCCCCCTACTGGACAGTGACGACCAGCTCCGGTCAGATCCCGTTAGAATGGGCAGTATATTGCAGGAGCAATATGCAAAGGCATTTAGCAACCCAGACAAAGCTAACCTCGCTGAGGTTTGTGTATCCAAGCTTGTCGCCCAGTCAGAGTCGATAACGGATATTGACTTTGACAAGCACGATGTGCTTGATGCTATCAAAGCAATGGGCCTCTACTCAGCTGCTGGCCCGGATAAGTTCCCAGCCCTCATCCTCAAGGAATGTGGAACCGTGCTAGCCCCAGTAGTCACTCAGCTCTGGAGATCATCACTCACCTCCGGAGAAATAGCGACAAAGTTCAAGAGTCAAAGTGTGATTCCTCTGTTCAAAAAGGGAAAAAGATCGGTAGCTGCCAACTATCGACCTGTCTCCCTAACATCTCATCTCATCAAGATGTTCGAACGGGTCTTCCGTGCTAAGTTGGTTGACTTTATTGAATCCAAGGATATCATCAATCAAGATCAGCATGGCTTCCGAGCTGGAAGAAGCTGCCTGACCCAACTCCTTCACCATGTTGAGGACATCACATGTGATTTGAATGCTGACGAGAACGCTGATATCCTCTATCTGGATTTCAGTAAAGCATTTGACAAAGTCGATCATGCTATTCTGCTAAAAAAACTGAATCTCTACGGCATCCAGGGAAAAGTACACCAGTGGCTCTCCAGCTTCCTACACGGCAGAACGCAGCACGTTGTTATTGATGGAGTGGAATCCAACATCATCAGGGTTTTGAGTGGGGTTCCCAACAGGGTACTGTGTTGGGTCCACTACTTTTTTATTTTGTACATTAATGACTTGTTCTCAGTTGTTAAACACACAGCAAAGTAAAAGTTTTTGCAGACGATTCTAAGCTGCACAAGAATATCAGCTCCCCGTCAGACTGCCAGCTTCTCCAAGAAGATCTGCATGCGGTAGTTCGTTGGGCTAACAGCAACAACATGGAACTAAACGAAAACAAGTTCCAACTTTTACAACACGGTAAAAACCAAGATCTGAAGCACCCCTACCTTTTACCATCTGGGAAATCAATATCCTCAGACGACGTTGTAAAAGACCTTTGGTGTGTGTACATCGATAAGGATCTCCGATGGCGCCAGCACATCTCCAAAAAGTCAACCGAAGCCTCTGGCAAAGCTGGCTGGGTATTGAGGACCTTTTCAGTCAGAGACAGAGACACTATGATGTTGCTCTACAAAACATACGTTCGCTCCATCATCGAATACTGCTGTGCTCTCTGGTCTCCCCACCTGCTCTGCGATATCATCATGGTTGAGTCTATCCAACGCTCATTCACTGCCAAAATAGCGGGCTACACGAACCTCAGCTACTGGGATCGACTCAAGCAGCTCGACCTCTACTCCCTGCAGCGCCGCCGCGAGAGATACATCGTGATTCTCGTCTGGAAGATCTACCACGAAGTGATCCCCAACAATGTTAACATCGTCTTCCAACATTCACAAAGGCGAGGTGTTACATGTTTGCGACCTCTCGGCAGCTCCAAGTACAGCAGCATTAATACAATGAGATTCCATTCCTTCTCATCTACAGCCTCTGCACTGTACAATGCTGTACCACCAGACATCAAGTCGATTCCAACCCTTGACAAGTTTAAGGCAGCACTTGATAGCTTTCTCCATTCTGTTCCCGACACTCCTCCTACCCCTGGCTACACTGGGCAAACTGAAACTCTCTGTTGGAGTGGGCTGGTAGCAAGAGTCAATAATTGCTATCTACTATTATGGGAACGTTGGCGGTGGAGATACTCGATATCTTGGCCTGAGCGATCCAGCTCGAAGCCAACCCAAGGCACCCAAGACATTGCATCTGACCGGAGACATTTATAATTTCCGGTCCCCTGCTCTGCTCTCAGCATAGCCAGCAGGCCTACCGTCGCAAGGCCTACCGTAGGTTCATTTTTTTGCTTTGTAAATCTAGGATTACTCATGTTTGTATATTCCCACCCCTGATCATATTGTCTTGCATCAAGGCTTAACTTTTTCCTTTTATTATCCTGCCTGTTCTCCATTGTATTGTGCACCCTTTAGGAGAGTTTTAAACTAATTGTCATTATACATTCACCTCTTTGTTTCATTTAATTTGTTTTTATTAGAGCTGTTTCAGACATGAGTGCTGTACGAAATGTATAAATATCTGTTTCAGATATAAAGTACTACACAAATATAGTTATGTATAATAGGCTACATCAAGGCAGAACAAGAACCCAACTACCTTCATTAGATACAAACGACCTACAACCATGTATGTTAGTAGGCTAAAGAACAGAAACTATTGACACTTTATTTACAAAACATATATTTAATTGTCAGCTTAGTCTTGCATTGGACTTCAGGAGGGGAACACAGGAACAACACAACATATGCATCTCAAGAAGGCAGATGGGACTCCTACTCCATAGGCAAGCAACCCATCCAGAAAAAGGTCTGATCATTTGCTACACCTTGCAAGATAACAAAAAATAAAATAAATAAAATGCCAAGCAACCCAGCCAGTGAAAGATCTTAACATTTACTACTCCTTGCAAGATAACAAAAATAAAGTAAATAAAATGCTAATAATATTAATTAAAATAATAACATCAACAACAAACATAATAATAGGCCTACAGGTAACATTAAAAAAATAAATCTGAATCCGGCAGTGACGAATTAAAGAGTAACTAGCTTTTTTTCTCTAAAAAAAGAGGCTTTTCCTTACCCTACAGGAATACATTGCGGCTGACAGCCTTCCAGTAAGATGCCAGATCTCTGCGGCCTGCAATGTAATGCTCCCTTAGCCTCTGGAGATGGGCCTCCAACTCCCTCCACTTGCGTCTCTTTATTGGAGGAGAATCAGCCCGGTCTGCCCTCTCCAGCCTTTCCTCAGCAAGCTGCTGTTGGACTTTCAGGTGGCGAAGAAACATCCACAGCGATGGGTGGCGCACTTGAACAGCATCGTTCAGAGTGCGATGCTAAGGTACAAAAAATACATTATTTACTTTTTATCCAGTTTATTGGTTAATGGTTATGCATGAAAATAATGACAGTGTTAATGTAGGCTAATGAGTGTTTCCCTCAGACCAGGTAGCAATGTGTATACCGGCCCACCGGGAGACCTCCCGATGTTCCCGATCTCCAGCCTCTGCTGCAGAGCGAATTAAAATCGCCGGCAGAACGGCCTGGGGGTCTAACACGGAAATATAAACTAACCGCATTTCACATTAATCGCAATTATTACACGGGTCTTCTCAATGCCATGGAACGTTCCTTTCACTTGCAAGGGCCCTGCACAACTTCCGGCGGTGAATTATATTCACCATTGCTAAGTATAATCATGAGTATAATTGACTGCTTTCAAGGAAAATAAAGGATTCTTTGCCGCTAACGTCTTTGGTATCACTCCGCAAGCACAGATAACTTGTCAAACCCCAGCGTCTTCGGTTACTAAGCGACGTCAACGTCTTTGGCGGACTATTTCTCTGATGATCAACACTACGAATGCTGGTAACAAGTAAATTGTAAAAATTTTATTTTTTTTTTGGCAATTAGCCGTGTAATAAGCGGGATAATGTATAGAACATCACCGGTCATTTTCAAAAATAAGCTTATTTTACCGACAGTGACCGGCGTTCTACATTATCCCTTATCTATCCCGCTGCTTCGGGTTTGCCTTTGTAGGCGCGTTGAGAGGAGGAGTGGGCGAATCCGCTGTCACGCGGGTTTATCCAATAAGTGGTAGTGTACCCGCGCACCATTGGCATGCTTGTCTCTGTGCGTGTGTGAACAAGAATGACAGGGAGAAAGAGTGCTATGCGGAGATGAATGAATGGAACGATATTTTTATTTAAAAATCACTTCAAATTGTGGCGCTTGGTGTTGATTCTGTGGCGTTGCGCCACACATTGGTCTATGTATGGGAAACACGTACTAGCTTAATGTAGGCTGTGTAATGCTTTGAAATAATAATATTAATAATAACAGCAACAAAAATCACAAACATAATGATATCATAAAGGCTATTGGTTTTACATAAAAATGTTGATAGTGGCTTAGGCCTACACATCAAAAATAATGTGTGCTTGGCGATTATTCAATTAATCAGAAAATCAGTTTTAATCACTTACATTAAACAGGGTTGTTGGTCCTTTGTTCCATGTTGCGCTCGTATACATTCCACATTGCCGGAGGGAATGCTGCTCCATTGTGGACGTACGTGTTGCCAACATACTGAAGAAAGTCCTGCAGCTCTGGGTGGTCCTGTTGGGCGCGCCCATTGTTCCAATGGTGAAGCAGCAGGTGAAAGTTATTTTGGACTAGTGCCATCACCTTACGGATGATTGCTGCTAACCGACGGTCATGCCGGAATGCAGCAGCCAGTCCGAGTCCCTGCACCCTCTTCCACAAGGTCTGGTTGAAGTGGAAGTAGCATCCACACACTCGTGCCCTTGGAAGCTCTGTTTCCAGCGCAGTCATCAGTGCCTGTTCAAAGTCACAGATGACCTTTACAGGTATCCAGTGGTGGTGCTTGATGCTCCTTGTTTCACGTTTGACACATAACCGCGTTGGCCCATCAGAACATGGACAAGAGGAACAACGAAGCCATGCATTGTAGGGGCGTGGGCAGGACTTAAATGTTCCATCCATGTAAACGGTCCCACAGCGTCGCAGCTTCCGCAAGTTGTCCTTAGTGGCAAAGACTGCGACACCCCAATCCTCGTCTTGGTGCAACAGGAATTGATCCCTGCCCCATGTCTCTGCCCATTGACCTTCAATTTGTACATCCTCAATAGTAGGTGGGATGGGAGGCATCACATGTTTACGGGCTCTGGCCATAACTGACCTCACTGACGGGAAGTCTTGTGGTGGTTCTCTGTCTCCTCCACCCTGGAGTGTACGTTGCCGCTGCAGAGCTACTCGCCGGGCATTGTAGACCCTTCTGATGGGTACTGTGGGTTCCCTCTCGACTTCTCCAATTGCCTCTTGGCGGAAATCTGCATTGCGCACCCTTACTCTGTCAGGGGCATGCACATGTTCACCGACCTCATACACAATGATGTTAGGATCCTCTTCCTCAACATCAAAGATGTTGGTCCGGAGTACTGCCCTGCAGTTCTCTCTCCAGCATCTCCATCTGATATTTTGCTGGTTGGTGCGGTGCCTGTGGTATCTGAATTCATCCAGAACCAAAACTTTTCCTCCCCGGTCTCCAGTCATTAACTTCGCCATGGTCTCCTCCTTGGTAATAAACTAGCTCGGGCCTATGACGGGGGTGGCTAACCGGTCCAGCACGAGGAGCCGAAAAAAAATCGAAAAAAATATGCCCGCACCAGTATAGTGATTTTATAGCCTTAATGGCATGGGTTTTGCATAGCCTACAGTTTGATTAGACCTATTCTTTTTCTCTGCTAGATATGAGCAAATTAATGAATATTTTCAGAGGTTAGATATAGGCTACAATGGCTACTTACAAGGGTTGCCATTTTTAGCGATTTGAACGAATTTCGTTAGTTTATGATATTAAGAATAGTCTAATATAATTTTCTTGAGGCTGTTCAATAATTAAGTGACAGATCAGCTAAGTAAAGTAAACTGCGCAGGCACGGCGGCCTCAATAAAAGTCAACAGCAAATACATTTTCTCTTGTTTTTGCTTAGCTGTTCCACTTAGAGTTCACCGTTACAACCGTTCACCGTTGCTCCATGTTTAAATCACAGTGCCTTACTCTTGACCTGTGAGTGACCGGTCTCAAATTCACAAACTGAAATAGTGCCCCCTAGTGATCTTTTTTTTTTACTCAGTAGCGGCTTGCTATTGCTGTTTTCTCTTGAACTTTTGTATTTCTCTACTAATTGCTTCGACAATGTAACATTAAAAACTAACAGTGACTTCAAACAGAAGCTCTGTGGACACAAATCACAAAGGTAAAATTTCATTTTTGGTTGTTAAAAGAAAGGGGGAAGTTTCTGCTTAAATTTGTTATTTGCGAGATTTAGTCCCAGAATGATAAGGTTTAGATTGTCGGATTAACCCTAACCCCGTGCCTTGTGGAACACATGCTCAGTGAGCGCACCGGCAGGATGTGCGCAGGAAGCTGGGCAGGTAGGCAGACAGACAGGTAGGTAGGCAGACAGACAGGTGGGTGCGTACCGTGAGGGTGCAGAGGTGATCTATGGAGAAGTCCATGGCTGGCAGGTGTTCCAGTCTGCAGTCGTCCATATCCACCGGACCCAGCTCAGCCTTCATCTGGACCAATCACAGCCGTTAACACTCAACGCACTAGCTCTCAATATGGTTACACACAGGAGTTACTGGTGGACCAGGGTTAGAGGGCCAGAGTTAGGGTAAGTGTGCGGTTAGTGGGCTCTGTAAAGGGTTAGTGGGCTGGGGTTAGGGAGCTAGGGTTAGGGTTAGTGGGCTAGGTATAGGGTTAGTGGGCTTGGGTTAGTGAGCTAGAGTTAGGGTTAGTGGGTTAAGGTTTAGGTATAGGGTTAGTGGGCTTGGGTTAGTGAGCTAGAGTTAGGGTTAGTGGGTTAAGGTTTAGGTTAGGGTTAGTGGTTTAGGGTTAGTGGGCTAGGGTTAATGGGCTAGATTTAGTGTTATGTCTAAGAGTTATTGGGTTAGGGTTGGGGTATAATGTATACAGTATATTCAGCATGTTGGTGTTGGGTTAGGGTTGGGTTAGGGTTAGGGTTAGCATTTTACCGCATGCAGCAGCTTCATGGACACCTGCTGCAGCTGATGTGCTGCACTGGCCATCCCCCTGAAGCGTTGACAGTCTAGGTCCGGCCGGGGCACGGAGAAACACACCTGAGCTAACAGCGCCACCAGCAGGATGTTCAAGCCCACATCGGCAAATACTGTCCAAACAGACAGAACACAGCGTTCAACATCATAATCAACCAATACATTCATCCACCCTTACCTAATTTACCATTTACATCATGTACAAATGATCCCGCCACATCACATCCAATCACATACAAATATAACACAGTAGTATAGTGTATGTTATATTTGAGTGTTATACCTTTTTGCAATAAAGCTTTATTCATTTGGTCCAATTGTAATTTTTTTTTTCTATCTGTGAGGACAGTGCAAGGCTTGTCGCTGTCTCCAGCCCAGTCATGCCTAGTTGGATGTACAGTCTGCTGAAGCACCGACTCAGAACAGACTTAAACGCTGGATAATGCCGCAACGGTAAGAACCGAAGTCTGACCCTAACCCTAACCCTAATCCGAGGTGTACCGTTATCTGCATCAACTAGCTAGAAATGGCTAGCACTGTTACTAGCTTACAATAGCTTGGAACAAGCAGCATAACTAGCTTTGAACAAGCACTGTTTATAGCATAAACGATAAAAAGCTTAACCGATTAAAAGACGTCAACGCTACTCCATCATGGGGAGGATACTTCCCTCATGGAGAGCAGGCAGGAGTGAGGGAGCGGGGAAGCCCAGAGGCCAGACTGTGGGACGGGAGGAACGATCCAGGCTCCTCCTGGCTATGCGGCCTGCTGAGTGGGACCCCAACCCTAACCCTGACTGGAAGGTTGCTAGTTTGGTCCCCGGCTCCTCGAGGTGTGTTGAGGTGTCCATGAGCGAGGCGCCCCCCTCCAACTGCTCCCGACAAGCTGAATCTCGCCTTGTGTGGTTGACTCCACCGTCGGTGTGTGAATGTTTGCATCAAACATTGTAAGTCGCTTTGGATAGAAGTGTCTGCTAAATGCCCTCAATGTAAATCAGTCGGCCATCATCCCTACCTCCCTCCCTCTCCCTCAGAGAAATGCCCAGCAGCACTCTTGGGGCCATGGATATGGCTATCCCCTCTCACCACCACCTCTTTCTCCTCTAAAACAAAAGGATCTTTGTTTTGGAGGAGGAAAACGCAGAATGGTGTTATTATAATACACAGGAAAAGCGCTATGGAATCCTCCCAGACAACAGTTCTTCACAGTTCTTACAACATCTCCCTCCGCTGACTCACAGGGAGAACTTTCCACCAGAAGCAGAACTCAGAAGATTGTATCAGATCATCAGTAAAGACCTTTACATTTCTCAATAGTTATTTTTCATACATACCGTTTTTTAATTAATTTGGGGTATTATATGTCGATTTTGTTAAATCATTGTCATTGTCATTTGACTAAAGCAGATAAATATTTTGCATCTACGATACATTTTTATGGCCTTAAAAGTATTCGATGAGTTTCACAGCCTTTCTCTCTTCACCTTCCTGTATCTCTTCACTGACCTGTTTCTCTTCAGCTGTCCTGGCGCTCTCCCCATCCTCCTGTCTTTCTCCCCAACATCCTGTCTCTCTTCACCTTCCTGTCTCTCTCCCTTCACCTACCTGTCTCTCTTCACCTTTCTGTCTCTCTTCACCTTCCTGTCTCTCTTCACCTTCCTGTCTCTCTTAATTTTCCTGTCTCTCTTCATTGTCCTCTCTCCCGTCACCTTCCTGTCTCTCTTCAGCTCTCCTGTCTCTCTTCATTGTCCTCTCTCCCTTCACTTTCCTGTCTCTCCTCACCTTCCTGTCTCTCTTCACTCTCCTGTCTCTCTTCATTGTCCTGTCTCTCTTCACCTTCCTGTCTCTCTTCACTTTCCTGTCTCTCTTTATTGTCCTGTCTCACTTCATTGTCCTGTCTCTCCCCAAAGTCCTGTCTCTTCATTAAGCCTGTTCACTATCTGAGTGGTAAATAATAATATTAATAATAATTCATTTGTTTTGTATAGCGTTTTTCAATGACCCAAAAACGCTTATAGTGAAGGGGGGGACCTCACTAACCAACACCAGCTGAGCACACACACACACACACACACACACACACACACACACACACACACACACACACACACACACACACACACACACACAGTGACGTGTCTTAATGAGAGCCTTCCAGGTAATACGTGGTGACTTCCTGTGACTCAGAGATGCCACCGCAGCAGAAGGCCAGTTAGCAGCGAGGCCACAGCCGGGAAACTGCAGAGCATGTGGATCACAGGCAGGGTGGGAAAACCCTGCTGCATAAAGAGCCATCAGATAAGGACCGGACTCACAGAGCAGAACAGCCCTACCCTCCTCACCCCTCCCTACCCCCCCTGCCAGTGAGCCCTACACCTCCCAACTTCACCTCCTTCTCCTCTGAGCCTCCTCATCCTCTGAGCCTCCTCTCCATCCTCTGAGCCTCCTCCTCATCCTCTGAGCCTCCTCCTCATCCTCTGAGCCTCCTCATCCTCTGAGCCTCCTCCTCATCCTCTGAGCCTCCTCCTCATCCTCTGAGCCTCCTCCTCCTCCTCTGAGCCTCCTCCTCCTCCTCTGAGCCTCCTCCTCCTCCTCTGAGCCTCCTCCTCCTCCTCTGAGCCTCCTCCTCCTCCTCTGAGCCTCCTCCTCATCCTCTGAGCCTCCTCCTCATCCTCTGAGCCTCCTCCTCCTCTGAGCCTCCTCATCCTCTGAGCCTCCTCCTCATCCTCTGAGCCTCCTCATCCTCTGAGCCTCCTCCTCATCCTCTGAGCCTCCTCCTCATCCTCTGAGCCTCCTCATCCTCTGAGCCTCCTCCTCATCCTCTGAGCCTTCCTCATCCTCTGAGCCTCCTCCTCATCCTCTGAGCCTCCTCATCCTCTGAGCCTCCTCCTCCTCTGAGCCTCCTCCTCCTCTTCTGAGCCTCCTCATCCTCTGAGACTCCTCCTCATCCTCTGAGACTCCTCCTCCTCCTCTGAGCCTCCTCATCCTCCTCCTCCTCTGAGCCTCCTCCTCCTCTGAGCCTCCTCCTCCTCTGAGCCTCCTCATCCTCTGAGCCTCCTCCTCCTCTGAGCCTCCTCATCCTCTGAACCTCCTCCTCCTCTGAGCCTCCTCCTCCTCTGAGCCTCCTCCTCTGAGCTGCCTCCTCATCCTCCTCATCCTCCTCCTTCACTGAGCCTCCTCCTCCTCTGAGCCTCCTCCTCTGAGCTGCCTCCTCATCCTCCTCATCCTCCTCCTTCGCTGAGCCTCCTCCTCATCCTCTGAGCCTCCTCATCCTCTGAGCCTCCTCCTCCTCCCCTGAGCCTCCTCCTCCTCTGAGCCTCCTCCTCCTCCTCTGAGCCTCCTCCTCATCCTCCTCCCCCTCTTCCTCCTCCTCCTCCTCCTCTGAGCCTCCTCCTCCTCCTCCGAGCCTCCTCCTCCTCCTCATCCTTCTCTGAGCCTCCTCCTCCTTATCCTCCTTCTCATCCTCCTCCTCCTCTGAGACTCCTCCTCCTCCTCCTCTGAGCCTCCTCCTCCACCTCCTAATCCTCCTCCTCTGAGCCTCCTCCTCTTCATCCTCCTCATCCTCCTCTGAGCCTCCTCATCCTCCTGTGAGCCTCCTCCTCCTCATCCTCCTCCTCTGAGCCTCCTCCTCCTCCTTCTCATCCTCCTCCTCCTCCTCCTCCTCCTCCTCCTCCTCTGAGCCTCCTCCTCCTCCTCCTCCTCCTCCTCCTCTCCTCTGAGCCTCCTCCTCCTCCTCCTCCATCTCCTCATCCTCCTCTGAGCCTCCTCCTCTTCATCCTCCTCCTCCTCCTCTGAGCCTCCTCCTCCTCCTCCTCCTCCTCCTCCTCCTCCTCTGAGCCTCCTCCTCCGAGCCTCCTCCTCCTCCTCCTCATCCTCCTCCTCATCCTCCTCTGAGCCTCCTCCTCTTCATCCTCCTCATTCTCCTCATCCTCCTCTGAGCCTCCTCATCCTCCCTGACCCAATCCTCCTCTGGCCAACGCCTTTACAAAGACATCTTTCAAAGACTCCATTCAAAGAAAGACTTTAAAATGACAGCGGCCAAATCCAGGCTACAGACTAAGCACTCTCTGTCGGTAAGGATGTTCATAGAACCAAGCGCAAAGCACTAACAATCCCTAGGTTTACTCGTTCCCCTTAGACAACATAGATAGCTAGGAAGAGATGCTACCTCATAGGGGTGCAACGGATCACAAAACCCACGGTTCGGGTCATGTCATGTCGCGGTTTTTGAGTCACAGGTCGGATCATTTTCGGATCAACAACAACAATAAAGATAACAAGACAAATGTGACTTTAAATAAAATCTTCAAATTTGTAAAAACAAAATAAAGTGAAAAATTATTCTTTTTAACATGGATAGTAAATAATCCCTAAACCTGGATTTACAATTCAGGATGTCTGCATTGCCTGGGGAGAGTGTAGATTACACCCTCCCCAGGCAATGCAGATCAAGTATGGTAGCGGAATACAGTTTCTGTCGTGTTTTATTTGGCATTTTGTAAATCCATTGATTTCGGTTGGAAGACTCATTGCTCATTCCAAGGGGGGCTGGTTGTAGTCTTTTCGCTCGGTTCTAGCCCTACTGTTGATACGGAGAACCGAGCGAAAAGACTACAACCAAACATAAACATGTCCGGTTCCAGTTCCGGTTTCAATGGGATTTACGGAACGCCAAATAAAACACAACAGAAACTGTATTTCGCTACGATACTTGATGTTGTTAATACCGGAATTGTCCTTTAAACATGCGCTGATAACGTGAACGCACTACTTTTTTTTTTTAATCAGCCGATCCGCGGATCACTTGCGTCCCGAACCGTGAGGGTTGATTCGTACGGATCACGGGAAACCCGCGAACCGTTGCACCACTACTACCTCACTAAGTAATTACATCATACAATAAGTGCGTACATTAAGTGCCAGGACGTACAACAGCACCTTAACATCTCTTCATCCTTCCCCTCATAAAGCACCTTCCTAACCAGCGGCAACACAGAGTGCTCAATTTACTGCCTCATATTCACCTGTTCCTACACACATTCACCTGTTCCTACACACATTCACCTGTTCCTACACACATTCACCTGTTCCTACACACATTCACCTGTTCCTACACACATTCACCTGTTCCTACACACATTCACCTGTTCCTACACACATTCACCTGTTCCTACACACATTCACCTGTTCTTACACACATTCACCTGTTCCTACACACATTCACCTGTTCATACACACATTCACCTGTTCCGACACACATTCATACACACATTCACCTGTTCACACACACATTCACCTGTTCATACACACATTCATACACACATTCACCTGTTCATACACACATTCACCTGTTCCTACACACATTCACCTGTTCCTACACACATTCACCTGTTCATACACACATTCACCTGTTCATACACACATTCACCTGTTCATACACACATTCACCTGTTCATACACACATTCACCTGTTCATACACACATTCACCTGTTCATACACATTCATACACACATTCACCTGTTCATGCACACATTCATACACACATTCTAGCACACATTCACCTGTTCATACACATATTCATACACACGTTCTAGCACACATTCACCTGTTCATACACACATTCACCTGTTCATACACACATTCACCTGTTCATACACACATTCATACACACATTCACCTGTTCATACACACATTCATACACACATTCACCTGTTCATACACACATTCATACACACTTTCACCTGTTCACACACACATTCATACGCACATTCACCTGTTCATACACACATTCATACGCACATTCACCTGTTCATGCACACATTCATACACACATTCTAGCACACATTCACACATTCATACACACATTCTAGCACACATTCAGAATGTGTGCTAGTTCATACACACATTCACCTGTTCATACACACATTCACCTGTTCATACACACATTCATACACACATTCACCTGTTCATACACGCATTCATACACACATTCACCTGTTCATACACGCATTCATACACACATTCACCTGTTCATACACGCATTCATACACACATTCACCTGTTCATACACACATTCACCTGTTCATACACACATTCATACACACATTCACCTGTTCATACACACATTCATACACACATTCACCTGTTCATACACACATTCATACACACATTCACCTGTTCATACACACATTCATACACACATTCACCTGTTCATACACACATTCATACGCACATTCACCTGTTCATACACACATTCATACACACATTCACCTGTTCATGCACACATTCATACACACATTCTAGCACACATTCACCTGTTCATACACACATTCACCTGTTCATACACACATTCATACACACATTCACCTGTTCATACACACATTCATACACACATTCACCTCTTCATACACACATTCACCTGTTCATACACACATTCATACGCACATTCACCTGTTCATACACACATTCATACACACATTCACCTGTTCATACACACATTCACCTGTTCATACACACATTCATACACACATTCTAGCACACATTCACCTGTTCATACACACATTCATACCCACATTCACCTGTTCATTCACACATTCACCTGTTCATACACACATTCACCTGTTCATACACACATTCATACACATTCACCTGTTCATACACACATTCACCTGTTCATACACACATTCACCTGTTCATACACACATTCACCTGTTCCTACACACATTCACCTGTTCCTAGACACATTCACCTGTTCCTACACACATTTTAGCACACATTCACCTGCTCATACACACATTCACCTGTTCATACTCACATTCTAGCACACATTCACCTGTTCATACACACATTCACCTGTTCATACACACATTCACCTGCTCATAGACACATTCACCTGTTCCTAGACACATTCACCTGTTCCTACACACATTCACCTGTTCCTACACACATTTTAGCACACATTCACCTGCTCAAACACACATTCACCTGCTCATACACACATTCACCTGTTCATACACACATTCACCTGTTCATACACACATTCTAGCACACATTCACCTGTCCATACACACATTCTAGCACACATTAAATGCACTCCACCTCCGGAGCTGCTGTCGCTGCTGTGACGCCTCACGTTGTGATGTCTCACGTTGTGACACATATACGCACATATACAATCACTCACACACACACACACACACAGACACACACAATCATACACACACAGAAAGAAAGTACTTACATCTCATTTTGTCAACAGCCGGACTTCATTAAGCAAGTGTGTGCTCCTTACCCTCCGGTTGGTGTTAGACGTGAGCGTTTGTCTGAGAGAGAGAAAGAGAGGCCTTTTATACGGTGCATGATGACACACACCTGACTCAGCCCAGAGGCTGTCTGGCCCTCTTTAAGTCCCACGCAGGAGAAAACCCTGGGGCCCTGAAGAACACAGTTCAGGGGAACGGGGCAGGAAACAGATCATAAACCACAAAGCACTCAGACGGAACACTTTGTCATTGATTAAGATCAGGATGATGGTCGTTGGTGCATCGCGTCTTGGTCTGCACAGGGAGCCACCACAGGTCCATACTCCTGCCACCGTCCTTGAGCTTGGCACTAGGCGGTAGTCCTGGAGTTGGTCCCCGGGTTGCCCCCCGGTGATGGTAACGTGCTCCCAGTGCTGCTAGTGATGGTAACGTGCTCCCAGTGCTGCTAGTGATGGTAACGTGCTCCCAGTGCTGCTAGTGATGGTAACGTGCTCCCAGTGCTGCTAGTGATGGTAACGTGCTCCCAGCTAGTGATGGTTAAATGGTACTTGGACTTATACAAACATAGAATGGCTGTCTTCGTTTGGTAACAGAATCGTTCTGGGGCAGGTCTACAGAGGTGCCCCTGGAGCCCTCTGGCCCTGGGGGGCATTGGACTCTGAACCTGGGGGGTCGTGGACTATGGACTCTGGTAGTGGACTGTGGTGGTGGACTGTGGCAGTGGACTGTGGTGGTGGACTGTGGTAGTGGACTGTGGTAGTGGGGTGGTGGACTGTGGTAGTGGGGTGATGGACTGTGGTAGTGGGGTGGTGAACTCTGGTAGTGGGGTGGTGACCTGCATGTTGATGCTCGCCTTTGTGAGGCCAATGCTCTGAATAAGAGTGGGTATGGTCTTCGTTTGGATGAGAGTGGACGGCCCTCGGTAAGCCAGGGTAGCACTTCCTGTGAGAGCTGTCCACTTTGCAGACGTTGCACACTTCCTGTTGGATCAGAAACCATCAAAGCATTGAGTCATGAACTCTTGTTTTCACTTACCCTGACCTCTCTTAGGCCGGTTGTAAAACGCGCGCACACACACACACACACACACACACACACACACACACACACACACACACACACACACACACACACACACACACACACACACACACACACACACACACACACAGAGGAGGAAGTATAAATGGGTCACTGACATTAAAGTTGAGGTTGGGGTCAGGGTTGGGTCACGTCGTGGAACGTACACTGGGCGTCAGGCTCTAGGGGCGTGGCTAGACGTCCATGATGCAGAAGAAATTCTATCCTTGATGTTGACCTGCGCCAATGAGCAGTCTTCATAGGAATGAATGGTCGCCATGTTTTAATATGCTGTCCTTTTCTTTATAGGTCCATGAGTCGGAAACAGGTGCACTTCTCGTAGTTTGAACAAGCATAGTTTTGGAGAGTGCACGTCTCTTTGAAAGGAGTAATGTAATTTCTCATGTGGAAAATTCCACGTGGTAATTCCAACCAACTAGGGTAACGTTTTGATGATGAGGGGAGTGTCGTACGTTATTTGAGACCATATGCACAGAAAAGCAGACGGAGGGAGTTACCCTGGAGCTCCCACGAGTTTTTAAAGCCGTGTGACATGTCGCATAGGGAAGTTATCACCAGCATTTCTGATGTTTTTATCCCAGAATGCATTATGTTATGCGAGGCAACGCTACGCATGCTTGATCTGAAACACGCCTATTGTCGTGCTCATTGTACTGCCATGACTAGCGTTCAATAAAAGAAAAACTAAAGGTTACACAGCTGTCTCTCCATTCTTTCGGAGAATAGAGGATATTACACACACGAATCAACACCGGCTGTTGATTGGTCGACAGAATCGTCACATCCGTGCAACAGGGGGATAACAAACAGTATCCGCAAGGTATTTCGAGGTCATGGATGACGGCGTCGCCATCCAACACTGTCAGGAACACGCGGAAGCTAGCAGCCCATCTCCTGTTTATGTTCAGCATTGTTTATTCAGCTTTCAAGTTGCTAGAATCCATACCATAATGAAAAATTCTAGTAGAATAACGTAAAGTAATAGCATGCACGACAAAGACCAACTATTTGTTAACTTAACTTAAACCTGAACCAGAACCAGAAAGGTTCATGACTACTTCGAAGGATGTAAGGGAATGAACCCCCTTGCATCAACGTGTAAAGGCTTGATTATGGTTCCACGTTCACGCAACAAAATGACCATGAAGTCGCTTTGACGTAGTCGTGAACCTGCCGGGCCCCCTGGACTACCACCTGTCCCCGGGGCCGCAGGCCCCCTGGACTACCACCTGTCCCCGGGGCTGCAGGCCCCGCCGGACTCCGAGGCTCTGCGCCTCCTCCTCCTCCCTGATGGCCTCCTCCTCCTCCTCCTCCCCCTCCTGTCTCCTCCTCCTGTCTCCTCCTGTCTCCTCCTCCTCCTCCTCCTCCTCCCTGATGACCGCCATCCACCCACTCCTCTCCCAGCCCCTCCTCCTCCCCGGCCCCTCCTCCTTCCCCGTCGCACTTTTCAGGAGTTTAACTCTTTTATTGATCAAGTAGCGTGGTAACGACCATGAATTTGGTCATTTTAACATTTGGTTTCTCATGTAGATTGCCATGTTAAGTTGGCACAACTTAAAGTAGCTTCACACGTGTTTTTGTAACTTGACTTGCTATTTGACTGGGTGTTAGCTTCTGTGTAGTGAAGCTTCATTCATGGCAGAGTAACTGGTAGCATAGCTCACTACATTTTCAAAGTAGCTTGCCCGATACTGGTAGCAGCCTATGATACTGTAGCAACTACGGGTGGGGACGCTGGTCCTGGAGCCGGATTCTGGGGGGTTCAACCGTCATAGGGGTTTGGACCTTTTCGGTGCTTTGCCAGTTAGGACCTACTTTTAGCACTAAGACCCTTTGTGAATACGGCCCCAGAGGTATATTTTGGTGAAGAGAAACTATGAAACATTGCCATTTCTATGCAACCTTAACCAAGAGAGTCGTTACCTCCTAAGTCTGCGCAGATCTGCGTTAGCATAATACTTCTTCATAATATTAACTACTTTAGCTGCACCGACAATCCAAAACCCCAGTGGAGGGCCACCAAAATTCCTACCTTAGTTAGGTAAGTCAGCATGGTAAGAGAGCATCTCCCTCCTGTCCCCCAGAGAGCAGAGGCCTGTTTCAGGTAGCTGGTTTTGAGGCAACCCCGAGTTTGTTCACTCTGAGTTAGTGGAAACTCTGGGTTTTCCGTTTCAGGTAGCAGGTTCAGCGCAACCGAGAGTTAGTTGCTGCGGCAACATACGCCGTGGGTCTAACCTGCTCGGGAGGTGGTTAGACCTACTCTGAGTTTGTTGTCTATAAGGCTGAAGGCAGCTCTCCGACAGAAGGAAGTGTTAGAAATGGCATGTCCTTTTCTACGAGAGCCCGTGGACGTATACGGCTGCGATCCTCAGAAGGAATCTCCGTGAGGAACGATTATTAAGACCCCGGTTGGATATACTTTATTTTCCTGACAATTTTCTTCACGAGCGCTATCGTTTTTCAGCGCGATCTTTAGACCACCTTCTCAGCCCCCATGTTAACTGTCAAACGCACCCACCGGGGGCATGTTTTAAGTTCGCACTCGCTTTGCCCGTGGTTAGTTAAGCCTATATTTGAAGGACTTATAATCCATATTTGTTCAGATGATTAATATTTCACCTGTATCGTATAAGAGTTCGACGGTCATGTTTTAGGTGACAGAGGGTACCCCTGCCAGCCTTGCCTTCTGACTCCGTATGCCGATCCCGTGCCAGGACCACAGCAGCGCTACAACCTGGCGCATATGAGGGACGAGAGCCAGGGTCGAAAACACGTTTCGGGATCCTGAGGTATGGCATGTGACACGTTGTCCAGTGCCTCCAAATGCTGCGAGTCACACCAGAAAGGGCATGTGACATAATAATTGCATGTGTGGTTCTTCACAACATCGCAATTTTGAGAGGGGAAAATTGCCCACCTACAGTTGCAGATGAGCAGCACATCAACCCAAACCATGCCATGGATCCACAGGACGGAAGGGTGGTTCAAGAAAGACTCATTTTGTTTGAGTTTTCTATGTAGTTAAATGTATTTTATTATTTCCGAAATGTTTTTTGGCATTCCTGTAGGCTATGTAAACTCGTGTGACCGACCCAGCCTCTGGTAGGGGGTGACACTGTTCAATAAAATAACTTGTCCCACCACAGCTCGTGTTCTAATGAAGACAATCTACTTTTTATGAGGATTTCTTTATTTCCTGAAAGCACAAAAAAGTCATTCATCTTGGGTATGTTTTTGGAGCAGGAGTATTTGCACCTCACCCACCTTTAACTTGTGTTCCAAAATTTGGATCTCCAAAGCATCCTTTTTTATCTTTTGCCTAATGTGGTCCATTTTCAAGTCTGCTTTGTTTATTTGTTTTTCCAGATATATTGTATAGAGCTCTTTGACGGGAAGCTATAGGAATGCAAAAGATGACATTGGATTTCACAGTGCCAAGTAGAGCGTTTCATTTATAATTCCAGGGAGAGAGGTTAAGCTGTGATTTAGAAGGGGCTGGCCTCTCCATTGAATTTCAATTTTCATATTACAGACCTTATCCCGCCCATCATCATCATCATCATCATCACATCATAGAAAATAGCCACAATACTCCAGGAAACAACATGAAAAATATAGAGACACATCATATCCACACACCTTGCTGTGTTACACAACGCACTCTCTCTCGCGCTCTTCGCTGCCGCGGCGGCATTGCTTTTTTTGGTTAAAATTGGTAACTGCTCGGCATATGCGTCCATTAGAATTTCTATTTCCGTGGGGGAAAAGTAAGCGGATCTACGGTTTTGGTCCATGTTTGATCATGTTATCAGAGATCCATTGATGATGGCTCTTTAAAGTCAACAGGCACGCCCCCAACCCAGCGTGAACACACTCAGAGTTGATTGAACCAACACTGATCACCTGTTCTGAAACCGAAAACCCAGAGTTGCTTTTGAACCCTGAACTCTGAGTCAACCAACTCAGAGCGCAGGATTAAACTCCGAGTATGTTAAACCAGCTACCTGAAACAGGCCTCAGGGAGCCAGATGGGAAAAGTGTGTAGTTCAAAACGTGACGCAGCTTTTACTTCTTCACCACCTACAGCGTTTGTTATGATCGTGTTGTATGTACGATCATAAAAAAACCCCATGTTAATTCCCATAGACATTTGACCGAGGGAACAGGGAGGCAAATTTATGAATCCTTCTATGGCCAGGCCAAGACCCGCCCCTGTCTGGCTGGGTTCAACTGGACACTTTAGAACTCTACGGTACCCTCGCTGTGCAAATTCGGGAGCTTCACATAAGAGCTCTAACCCTAACCCTAACCTGATAAGAAAGTGCCATTGCTTCATACTCGCACACAAGCATACATATTAATATTTACCTGGAAAAAAGAAATGTTTCATTACTTACTGCACCTGGGAAGAGGTAGGAAAATACTACCATAAATATGGAGAATTTCAACTTACCTTCACCTGAGAAGAAGTAAAAATACTACTCATAAACAGGGAGTTTTTATCCACACCTAAAATGGAACATAACCATAGTTAGTCAAACATTTTCCACTTACCTCATCTCACACCCCAAACCCATTATCGTTATCCCACAATAACCACCTGCAACCCATTGCTAATCAACTACCTCCCCTCAAGAGAGGTCAGTAGACTCCTACCTCAGTGAGGTAAGCCAGCACGGTGAGAGAGCAGCTCCCTGCTGTCCCCAGAGAGCAGGGATGAGAGCCATCTCCCTACTAGCTCAGTGCCCAGGTATTAGACGGGTGTCCCACTCCCCCTCCCTTTAGACCCAGCCTGAAGAAGCTTAACAAAAAGTTTGTTGCAGTAAGTAGCAGGATAAGAGGATCTACCTGTTGTCCTCCCATACAGCATGGCCAAGAGAATATCTCCCTGCTGTCCCTCTCAATACTCAGGTTCCATCCGGGTGTTCCCCCCCCCCCTAAAGCCCCAGCCTGAAGAAGGATCAACAATCTGAAACGTTGCAACAGGGCCTAAGGTTTCCCCAAACACTAAACCTCCCTTTCTACCTAAATCATGTAATTTGTTAAACCACGGGATCTGGTATTGCCAGACCCTGTACTTTCAAGCCCCATTGAGGTTTCATGTAGCCTGGCTACATCCCAGGTTTATTAGCTCTATTCAAGACCCCTTTATAGCAATTGTATTGCCTTTCAGCCCACTTGGTGCAATTTGAGCCCTGATTATCTCATTGTCTTTCATACAGCTTGGCTATTATTTAGTTTAAACCGTTCATTTGTAGCAACGGTTTTCACTCGATTAAACCTCACACTTCCCAACTTTTTGGGTGAGCCCTGGTTTTCTTTTTTCCTATCCCACTACCCAATGTAGCATGCTACCTCCCAACCCTTAGCTCAAACTTGAGCACTGGCTTTCATTCCATTAAACCTCACAATTCCTAGAAATTAGAGTCAACCCCTGGTTTTTCTTTTTTCACATTTCACTACGCAATGTAGCCTGCTACTTCCCCACCTATCCAGCTTTTTCAGAGCCCCAGTTCATATGCCATCGGGTCTCAAATGTCCCAGAAGTCTGCTCAATTAAAGCCCTGGTTCCTCCAACATTTCCCATTACAACCTCCCCTTACTCTGGCCCTGACCATAACCACTCCAAACCACGCCTAACCCTAACCATCCCATCCTAGGGCCTGGGTTAGCCCTGACCATAACCACTCCAAACCACACCTAACATTAACCTTCCCATCCTAGAGCCTGGGTTAGCCCTGACCATAACCATTCCAAACCATGCCTAACCCTAACCATCCCATCCTAGGGCCTGGGTTAGCCCTGACCATAACCACTCCAAACCACACCTAACATTAACCTTCCCATCCTAGAGCCTGGGTTAGCCCTGACCATAACCATTCCAAACCATGCCTAACCCTAACCATCCCATCCTAGGGCCTGGGTTAGCCCTGACCATAACCACTCCAAACCACACCTAACATTAACCTTCCCATCCTAGAGCCTGGGTTAGCACTGACCATAACCACTCCAAACCACGCCTAACCATCCCATCCTAGGGCCTGGGTTAGCCCTGACCATAACCATTCCAAACCATGCCTAACCCTAACCATCCCATCCTAGGGCCTGGGTTAGCCCTGTCCCTCTGTTAGACCCATCCTAGGGCCTGGGTGAGCCCTGTCCCTCTGTTAGACCCATCCGAGGGCCTGGGATAGCCCTGTGGGCCCTGGTCTCGGGTTGGGCAGGTCATAGCTTCCCAGCCCCGTTCTAGCCCATCCCGCACTTCACAGGCATAACAAGTGGGTCGGCGGGACTTGCCAGGGGGACCTACATGTGGCCCTTAGTCCCAGCACCCACGGACAGGGTTTGGGTTAACCCATTCAGCCGCTGAACTCATGGGTGAACCGACATCGGTCTCTGTTGGAGCCGTCATGGACCCCACCGTCCCTGACCCACTCTGTCCAGCTCCCTGGGCACTCATCAATTGCCTTCCTTCATTTCACCAGTTTTCCTCACATATACTGTGTATGTGTTGTGTGTGTTTGTGTGTGTGTATATATATTTATTTATGACTTTATTTTACAGGATAGCCCCTTGAGATGTG